>JAYJMB010049641.1:0-126996 GCA_036873735.1 Pouteria campechiana
ATATTAATAATCCACTCAATTTCATAACTTTTTCATAATAATTTTCTCAAAATTTTAATTATACAACCTATCGACCCTGGAAAAACTTACCAAAACTTTACAATAGCAAAAATTTGTATTTTTGAAATTTTTTAGGGCCTTACAATACCATACTCTAAGAGCTTGCTTTAATCCATAGAGGGATTTCTTGAGTTTAAAGACATGGTTGGGATCATGAAGATCTTCAAACCCAGGGGGTTATTCCATATAAACTTCTTCATTAATGAAACCATTCAAAAATATAGATTTGACATCTATCTGGTAAAGTTTAAAATTCATGAAAGATACAAATGCCAATAATATTCTTATAGCTTCCATCCTAGAGACATGTAACGCCCGAGGCGTTAAATGTCGAGATAATGGTTGTGAGGGCTATTTTGGCCATTAGGCCTAAGAAATGATTTTGAGTAAAGTTAATTATATGACATGAATAACAAATGTGGCATGAGTATTATGTGTAATGTAATATGTAAGAGCTATTGAATTGAAGTTTTGAGATTGTTTTGGAGTTTTGAACTATTAAGTTAAAGGTTATGTGAAAAGAACTCAATAGGTGAATTTGAGCAAATGCATGTATTTGAGCTATACAAAGGACCTAAACTAGTCATCGTAGGTATTGTGATGTGTGTGTGACATTTGTTTTAACATTGGATATAATTAGAACAAAAATAGCCTATGGAGTTACGTATAACAGAAAAATTTTGGTAAAAAGAATCGAATAGGGAATTTTTGGCAATTGACCCCAAATAAAGTGGTGAATAACTTAAACATGCCCTATTTCATACATGAGATGTGTTTGAAGTGATTATTGGGAAATTTGAAGTGTTTTATATCAAATGGGACTATGGGTGATGTTTCAAGAGTGTAAATTCTAAAATTTGAGTAATCCTTCGAACAGACGAGTTGTTATTTGAGTTTGGGATGAAGTTAATGTTATTAAATGATCATTTTAGGATGATTAAACATAAGAATAATTGAAATTATAAAGTAATTTGGAATGCAAATGCAACACCCCATGATTTTGAAGTTAGTCTATGTTGTAAACTTCAATACATAGTGAAAGGAAATTAGATATTACAACTTAGGGTCATTTGTACTCAATTTTTGACATATTTATATACTAATTTAGAAAATATGATCAACATTAAAGTTGTAGCTTTTAAAATTATATTTTTAATTAATCAAGAATCATGTGAATCTGATATCGTACAAGGAGGTTATGATTGAAATAGCATGGCCTAGCATGGTCAGTGCTTGTGGCGCCAAACCAGCGGCAGCAATGCCAAATCAATCTTGGCATGGCAGCACAGTAGTGGGGTGGGTGCTGGTAGCTATAAATATATGACTTGGGTTTTTCCAACCTGGCCAATTTCGTTTTTCTCCCATTTCATTTTGTTTCTTCCCCTTTCATGCCCTAACTGCATTTAGCCTTATTTCTTACCTATTTAGCTAGGAAATCATCTTACCTAGCTAGTAAATCATCTAATCTTTTGTTTAAACCCAACTTTTAGCAATTTGAATCATGAAAATGGGAGAAAAATCAAGTTTCCTTCAAATGGATGGTTCTAATTGGAGTTTTGGGCTTGGATTTATGTCCACGAGAGAAAGCCATGCATGGATTACTTGGTAAGTTGGTTTTTCCCTTTTTATTTCTGATTTTCTTAAGATTTTGGGAATTTGGGGATTTTTGGCAAAATTGATGGATCTGATGTAGAAATTATGGGGGAAAGGATGTATGCATGCTTAATAAGGGTTTAGAACTTAATTGGACATGAGGATTGATGATTAGACATAGCTAGGGTTTTGGGAAATTTGTGAATCGTGAAAAAATTAAGAAAATGATAAATTTGGTTGCAATAAACATGGAAAAATGATTAATACATGAATTAGGATGTTTTAGGACTTATTTGGGATGATTTGGGCTGATAAAATTAGTTTTGGAGCTATGCCCTAAGTGTGGTTAAGAAGGGGCTTTTGTATATAGGTTGTGTAAGCTATGAACTGATTAAATTTAAAGCTTAATGGAGTTGTTTATAAGTTAATTTAAGTGATAATCATCATGTATATGTGAAGTAAACGTTGTAAGAAGTGAAGATTTTAATGATGCCCTATAGAGAAGGCCCTAAATTAAGTAATGTTAATTACATGTTTAATGTATTGCTTCCATGAGGGAAGGGATAGTCTGGAATTGGCTATGATTAAGGTATTAACATGATGTATAAATACATGATTAGGAAGTATAATTTATTGAATTGATATGTTAATTTTGTGAATGAATTGAATGGCGACCAATGTGATGTATATAGGACTATTACATGGAATAGACAGCTTGGAAGCAGCAATTGAATTCAAGTACTATAAGATAATTCTTCATGTGAGCTAAGTAGGGGCCCCTTCTTCTATTAATGAATGTATGGATGGGGATATGAAATATCCCATTTGATTGACTTTGGGCATGTTTGTTCTAGATTGGGGATAGTGGATATCTCATATTGGATTGTAGATTGATATTTGATTGAATTGTTAGTTATGTAAGAATTTTGGATATTAAGTATCTCTTAGATTGCAATATTGACCCTTATATATGATGACATTATTCTTGTGTATAGATGTCTAAACAAGAGAAATATAGAACATTCTAGTATTTTGACTAATGCTATGCATATGTGGTATTGAGAAGATTGTTGAATGAAATGGAATGGAAAGCTATGTACATTTTATATATTGGATGTGTATGATAGAGTTGAATTATATGAAATGTTTGTTTGAATAATATTGAGCTATTGATTATTATTTTTCTATTATACTTGCCTACTTACTAAGTTGCCTAGACACATGCCTTCGTATTTAAATTTTTAGCTGGCAGGTAAAGCAATGGAGCCAAGGAAAATAGTAATTATGTTGACATGATAGCATTGGGATTGGAATCCCATTGTGTATGTATAATTATAATTAATAATTTCAATTATTGTATAATGATAAATGATGTGTATGGAATTGTAGTAGCATGTTAGTATTGTGGATGAATTGCATATTAAGTTAGCAGGTTTATTATCATCATGATTTAACCCAGATCTTGGGCCATGAGATTGTAAGTTTATGTATTTTAGAATTAATTCATTATTTTATTTTGAATCAATGTATATTATGGTGTGTATCATGCTTGTACAGGTTTGGATAGCCCCATTTTCAGGGGAAGCTCTATCTATTTTTTTGTAGAAACTAGTCAAGTTCTAAAATGAAACCTAACTACCCCACCCTAAAAGTGGGTAAATCCTAGCGAAATACAGTGCAAAATGGTAGGTTGTACCTCGGAAAGGAGGGCATGAACAACAGGAGCGTATGATTCATTAAGATCAATCCCTTCTTTTTGAAAATATCCTTTTACTACTAATCTTGTTTTATTTCTTACAACTAATCCATATTCATAAAGTTCGTTCCTAAAGACCCATTTGGTTCCTATAATTGGTTGGTGATTTGGTCTTGGAACTAAAGTTCATACATCATTTCTTTTAAATTAGTCCAATTCTTCTTGCACAACTAAAATCTATTTCTCATCTTCTAATGCATGATCTATGCATGATAGTTCTACTTGAGAAATGAAGACAAAATTATCGAATATTTGGTGATATGATGATCTAGTTTTAACTCTATTGTATATCACCAATTACTTGGTTTTCATGATGATCATGCATGAATCTCCAATCCTTCAGAAGAGAAGAATTACATTCCTCGTATACATTACTAGTGGATGATTCAAGTAGTTTGTCAACTCCCTCCTTTGCTATTTTTGTTTGTGGAGTTGGTTTATCTTGGTTTTGCAAGTTTATCCTCTCCGTGTCCTTTGTAAGTCTGTCTACTTCAACATCAAGGTTCTTTGGTTCTTTTAAACAGTTAGTAGATTCATCAAACTTGACATAAATAGACTCTTCAATAGTTTTACTACTCAAATTATAGATTCTAAAAGCTTTGCTAATAATGAAATAACCAAGGAATATTCCTTCATCAGATTTTCTATTAAATTTTCCAAGGTTTCCCTTCCCATTATTATGAATAAAACATTTATACCCAAAAGTATAGAAAAATGATATGTTAGGCTTCTTGCCATAATATAACTCAAATGAAGTTTTATTGAGTATTAGCATTGTATGAATTCTATTTATAATGAAATAGACAGTATTTATAGCTTCAGCCAAAAAAGATTGTGGCAGATTGTATTCACTCAACATGGTCCTTGTCATTTCTTGTAAGGTTTTATTTTTTCTCTCTGCTACTCCATTTTGTTAGGGTGTTCTGGGTATAGAGAAAGTTTAAAAGATATTATTGTTTTCACAGTAAGCTGTGAACTTATGGTTTTCAAATTTTTCACTATGATCACTTCTAATGACAACAATATGAGAACTTTATTCATTCTGCACTCACTTTGAAAAGATTTCAAAGAATGAGAAAGCCTCATTGTTGGATGCAAGAAACATTACCTAGGTATATCTACTATAGTCATCAACAATGACATATGCATAGTATTTCCTCCAAAACATTTAGTTCTTGTTGGTCCAACTAAGTCCATATGAAGCAATTAAAGTGGCTTAGTTGTGCATACTTCTTTATTTGACTTGAAAGATTCTTTTGCATGCTTTCCTTTCAAGCATGCATCACACAACTGTCCTTTATCAAATTTCAGTTTGTGTAAGCTAACTGCAATATCCTTTTGGTATGGTCTTTCTATCATATCTTTGTTGGCATGTCCTAATCTTCTATTCCACAATAGGGACTCATCATAAATAACTAGAAATTTAGCCTGAATATTAAATAAGTCTACTATATACACATTTTCATGCCTTTTTCCCAGAATTACAATTGAGTCATTCTAATATTGGACTGAACAAATGTGAGATTCAAACATAACCTTGTAACAACTGTCACAAATTTGACTAATACTTAAAAGATTATGCTTTAATCCCTTAATTAAAAGTAATTTGAAATAGTAATAGAATGTGGTTGACCGACCTTACCAATCCCAACCACTCTACCTTTTCCATTGTCTCCGAAGGTTACTATTCCACCATGTCTTTCTTTTAATTCAGTAAAAAACTCCTCCCCTATCATATGTCTTAAGCAACCACTGTCAATGTACCACATGCTACTTCTTATGGCTCTTAGACATAGTTGCAATGACAGCTTAGGCTTTAATCTTTGGCACACATTTGGGAATGGGTCCAGGTGGGTTAGTAGTAGTAAATTTTAGTGCCTTTTATTCCTTGGGTGCCACTATTCTAATTTTAGGAGATTGAATTGCATTTACTACATTTGCAACTTTCGTAGGAATTCAAACCATGGTCTATTTAGTCCTTTATTTTCTTTCAGAATTGTAGTTCTTTTTCTTATATTGCTGACCACATTTACTCTTTGGTTTCATTCTAAACAAGGTGGAGGCTAAGGTCTATCTTAGGGCATTGTTCTCTACCTTGACCTGCTCAAGTTATTGAATGGTGTGTTGATCATTTTTGAGCTTGCAGTTCTCATCTTTCAACTCAGAACATTCACTGTTTACTTTTAATAGCTTCCTTTTTGTCTCCTTGTATTTGGCTTTCAAATCCTTGAAATCTACATATATACTTTCTAATTTATCAAGGAAACTTAGAGATTCAAGTTCAAAAATTACTTCATCTTCATGAATGGCCATGAAGATGATTCCGATGTGGTATTCTTCTTGATCTCCTTTTGTAGGTGACAATCTGCTGATTTTTGCTTTGTGTTCATCTTCACCGTCACTTGCACTTTCATGTAGCATATTTTTAATCATTTCCCATGCTGCAAGTGCTTTCATTTTGTTGAAGTTTTTTTTATTGTTGTTTCTATTTTTCTTTTGAGAATATGAGTTATACCTTTTGTTTTGATGTTCCCCTTGCTTCTTATTAGGTTCTTGGTAGTCATAACTCATGTGGCCAGTCTTGCTATAATTGTATCATGTTGGAATATCTTTTCTTTTATCTTTGTTTCTGAAATTTCTATAGTAACTTTCAATCTTTCTTCTAAACATGTTTCTGAATCTTCTGCTTTGCATCACCATGCCATACTCATTTTAAGCTCCACTTGTTGAAGCTTCACTTTGTGAGTCATTTTCTAATTCAGCTTTCAGTTCTGTTGATTTCTTTCCTTTTGGTTCTTATGAGTTTTTTGCTTCATTAGAACTTCATGGGTCATAAGTGAACCCATTAGCTCATCAACTTTTATCTTGTCTAGATCTCTTACCTCCTGGATAACTATGACTTTTGCTATCCACTGTCTTGGCAAAGATCTTAGGATCTTCTTCACCATCTTAACTTCTTCATATTTTTCTCCAAGATTGCTCAACCCGTTGGTAATCTTTTAAAATTTTGCAAATATTTCTGATATTGTTTCATTGTCTTGCATGTGGAAGGCTTCATATTCCTGTACAAGTATATTAATTTTAGTTTCTTTGACCTGATTAGTACCTTCATATGCAACCTTAAGCTTGTCCCAAATTTCTTTTGCTGAGCCACAAGTAGAAATCTTTTCAAACTCAGAAGGTGATAATGCATAGTAGAGGTTATTTTTAACTTTAGCATCTCTCTTTACTAATACAATATCTTCAGTAGTATATTTATTTTCTATGTGTGATAGTTTTTCCATCTTTGATGATTTACCACAACTTATAGTCAGTGGCTATCAAAAAGTTTTACATATGCATTTTGCAATACCTGTAGTTGGTGCCATCAAAAAATGGAGGTCTAGTGGTTGACTATCCTTCAACTGTGGTGTTGTGGATAGTGTTGGCCATAGGGATTACTTCAAGCAGTCAAAATAACTAGTAATCACGATTCACTATTGAATCTTGCTCTAATACCAATTGTTGGTCCCATCCCAATGTAGCTCAAGAAGGGGGGGGAGGGAGTGAATTGAGCTTTTAAATTTTGGCCAATATAAAACGAAGGTGCTATAATAACTAGGAAATGAATCATGTAGCACATAGCCCATAGGTATTTCATAGAGGTTTGGCCCATAACACTATACCTACTCCTCTATCTAAATCGGCATCACCTACTGTACTGACGTTCCACTAATCACTAGTTGGTTTTCCCAAGCTTACCAACAAACTCTTACAAAAGTTAGTTTTCTAAAATCTCACCAACAAACTTATACATAAGTTGGTTTTCAAAGCTCACCAGCAAACTTATCCCAGTTAGTTTCCAAAGCTAACCAACAAACTTCTACAAGATTAGCAAGCCCCTTACTTGCTATCCTAATTAATGAAGAATGTACAACAAGAAATGCCTCTTATATAGGCTAAGTTTGAACATAACTAAATGCAATAGGAAAAATATATAGCAATAAATACAAAGAATTTCAGCCTCCCTAGAGCTGCTGCAGAGAATATGCTTTAAATGCAGATTACTTTTTGGTGCAGTAAAGTTGGCAAAAAACTTAATGTCTAAGAGTAAATGCATTTGTTTTTCTTCTCTTGCTTTTCTTAAAGATATCTAATTCTTGGAATGACCTTTCTTCACTCATTTTATAGTTGAATTCAAATTCTGCCCATTAGAGAAGATGACATACATTTAATGAGAGCAAATTGACAAATTTTTTGTTTGTTAGAGCCTTCTTGCGGGTTTTCATGTCTGATATCTGTTGAGCCATGTCTAAGTTTAGTTTTTATGTTTGAAATTAAGTTTTTGGACTTGTTTAACTCCTTTAGCTTGAAACTGACTGCTTGGCCATGTCTTAAAATGAATCGTCATGTCTGGGTTTTAAATAGTTGGTGAGCTCATAATGTACCATGTTTAATGCCCAAATTCACATATGTTTTGGATCTTCTTTTGATGTAAATTTAGTGGTTTATAAGCACTTTCTAATAAATCTGTGCTAAATTGGATATTGTTTGATGAGTGAATTTTATATTGGTTTATTATTTATATTTGTAGATAAAAGTGAAAGAAGATAGGTTGAAGAATTTTTGAGCACTGAACATTAATGTCAAAACTTCTAAAGAAGTAAGGTATCTATTGCAGAATCACAGAATCATTAGAAGTTTAGGAGAATTTTGTAGTCATTAGAAGTTCTGGATGAGTTAGCCATTGTCAGAAGTGTGGCACAAGAACTTCCACCGTGGTTGAAATTGTTGAAACTTACATTTTTTGAAGATCTTTTAACTACAAGAAGTGTGTGTCAAAAGTTCCAAACTTCTGACATGGTTAAAATTGGAGATCTTAGAATTTTTGAAGTAGTCTACTCTTCAGAAGTGTGTCAAAATTTTTGAAGGAGTTCTTATATGAAGAGTTGATTTTGAATGGGTGCTGAATCACATAAGAAGTACAACAAAAGTTTATTAAGAGTTTTTGAATAGATTTTGAGTGGTTTCTAATGTGCTTAGAAGTGCAATTGGATTTTTTGAAGAAG
Source organism: Pouteria campechiana (assembly GCA_036873735.1). NCBI lineage: Eukaryota > Viridiplantae > Streptophyta > Magnoliopsida > Ericales > Sapotaceae > Pouteria > Pouteria campechiana. The sequence continues at coordinate 8,458 of JAYJMB010049641.1, forward strand.
TGCAAAAGTGGTTTCTAAAGTTCTAAGGTGGTTTCTGAGGCTTGCAGAAGAAGTGCTAAATGAGTTCTGAGGCTTTCAAAAGTGCAACAAAGGTTTCTAAAGACATGTTGAATAGATTTTAAGTAATGTTAGAAGAAGTTCTGAGTGATTTCTTAAATCCTTGGAAGAGCAACTGAGGCTTGTAGAAGAGGCTTTGAAGCTCTTAGAAGTAACCATAAGTTGATAAAAGTTCTCAAAGTGCAATTTGAGTGGTTTCTGACATTATTAAAATTGCAAATAGAATTTTTGAAGGGTTCAAAAAAATAGCTTTAGAAGTGTGATAGAGGCTCTCAAAAGTGTGATTGAATTTCTGACCAAGTGAATTATTAATCTTAGAAGTATAACAAAGTGATAGAATCTTGAAGGGGTTTACAATACCCAATCTTCAAAAGTTTTGAAGTTCTGTCAGTACTTCTAAGGCACTGAAATTTCAAACTTTAGAATTTTTGAAGTAGATTAATAAGAAAGGAAACTTCTAAATTTCAAAAGGATTTTTCAACTGCAATTTTCAAAAGCAAAGTTGAAAATTTCATAGTGTTATAGAAGGATGAAAATTGCAAATAGAAGATTTGAAGTGCAACACTTGTATGTTTTAGAAGTTACAGATTGTTTTTAAATGCACAAGTTGAGTTATCCTTAGAAGCTAATTTTTAGGCTCATGTGTTGGAAACCCACGATGTGCAGCAACTCAAAACTTCTATTTTATGCATTGCAATGCTTTGGAAGCTATATTTTCATCAGAAAATATGAGTTATTATTAAAAGAGGATCTTTATGCTATTGAAGATTTCTATTATAACCCTGCTTTTAGGATGTTTAAAGGCATTAAGAGACTAAATTAGACACACAGAGTTGGACGTGAGAAGTTCTCCAAGGAACCAAGAGAAGGGTTTCAAGTTCTACAATCATGCATATTTTAAAGAGTTTTCTTTTTATTTTTATCATGAACTAACTTTAGTTTTCTAGGGTAAAGATGTAGCCCTCCTTGATATTCATTTTTAACAAGGCTTATTGGTTTATTAATTCAATATCATCTTATTTCATTCATTTTGCTTAATACAATCATCTGATTTACTTAATTATTTGATCACAAATTATGTGAATTAGCTTGATGATTTCTAAGTACATGGTTAAGGTAGATGCCATATGCTAAACCATGTACTATGCTCTTTTGAATGAATGAGTAGATAGTTAAGGTAGATGTCATATGCTAAACTATTCTAATTGGTTCATTATGCTTCTCCTGATCTTCATGAGTTTTCAATCTTAATTACATTACGCGCCATAGGTAATTGGAATGGGGGAAAATACTTGATTTAAACCTAGATGCCTAACAGTAATAATTATACAGTGGATAGAATGAACCCAAGATGCTAAATTGATATAAACATCTCAATAACACTAAATATCATTAAGTGGTGAAGTTAGATCTCCAGACTTTTGCAGTCTGTGAAATCTAATCAACTCACAACTATTTCTATTCTGATATTGAATCTTGCACTTTTATTATTTAACATCACTTCATCTTTTGAGTTAGATTAGTTTATTAATTAAATATAATTGAATCAGTTTAATAGTTCTCTATGAGATCGACCCTTACTAAGCATATTGTACTGCTGTACACTCGTGCACTGGTGAGGAATTATAATTTGACCATCAATAGTTATGTCTAGAATTAAAATTTCAGACTTGAACTGATACTTTCTTACAATTGACTTCTTTCTTTTATATCTAGAAATGATTCGCCATGTCTAGATTTGAGTGACCATGTCTAAAATTATTATTTGAGACTTGGATGAGCCGTTTAGCTTGTAACACCATATTTGGTCATGTCTTAAAATGAATCGTCATGTCCAAAAATGATTTCCATGTTTGTAATTAAGATTCTGGATTTAGACTGACACTAGTTGCATTTTATCACAGAACTTAATCCTGGTTATGTCCAAAATTAAATTTTCCATGTCCAAGATTGATATTTCAGACTTGTATCTTTAGCTGTGGCTATGTTCGAGATTTAGCACATAGGATTTTCGTACTTGGATTTCTAGACGCATTCGGCTTTTCTCTTAAGTCTTCAATAGTGTCTGTGTTTGGATTTTATGTACGAAAATGGTTTTATAGTTCTAGCATCTTGGCTTCTTGTTCAGCAATGTCCGGGGTCTTGTTCTATGTCTTGAATTATTTATTTAGTGTTTGAACTTACTTCTTCAATGTCTATTTCTTTGCTTGAGTGTGGAACTTAATTTTTTCTTCATTTTGAAACATTGGTTTTTCTCTGAATTTGAGCACAAGTCTGAATTACTTTAGCAATATTTTGAGTCATGTCTAGGAGTTATTTCATACACTACTTTTTCAAAGTTTTAGTGTCATTCTTTCTTATTTGAGCTTTTATATTTTCCTTCTTCATATATTTGTGAATCTTGCCTTTGATATAGTCTTGTATGTGCTATCCACTTATGCTATTTCTTGATATATTGTTTGTTACTGCATACTTGGGAAATAATGATCAGTATCTTAAACTTTCACTCATGTGTTTTTGCTCTTAATCAAAACCTAGATGGTTAAATATGTTCATCATCAAAATCAACCCTAGTAAAGAGGTTTGGTTCAATAATCTCAACCAAGATTGTCCCAAGCTATAAGCTTGGGGGCCATCATCACCACATGCATCAACATCAAAAACTCAAGGAGAAATATTTTGGGATATCACCAGACATCGAAGCTAGAAGTTACTAAAAAGTTGATAAAAATAATTCTCTTGAACACTCAATGGTGTTTTCTTGTTACCACATTGGTGTAGGCAAAGCCTGCACAAATCAATAACTAGAAACACTCTCATAGGTGACAAAACTGCTAAACACAGTATTGGTGTCAAGAATTCACTCATTCAATAAGGGTGATTCACAATTTACACACCTCCATTATGCCAAATGAATGCTTTAGAGAAAATCTAGACTTGGGCAAAATGTACCAAAACTTTGAAAATTTGCTTTCGCATGAAGTGAGTAAAAATTAGTTCCAAAATCCAGGGGGCCAAAGAATGGGTCTCGTTACAAGATATATATTTCTATTATGCTTAATTTCCAAGAGAAAAGATGGAATTAGGAGATCTCTAATTGATTGGGACCAACATTATGGTGAAAAGATAGTCAATTACATTCACTAATGGAGAGATGATACTTGGAGTAATCCACAATTGCTTAATCACCTAGAGGTAGAGGAAGTTCACCTATGCTTGGCAAGAAGCGTACTTCCACCATTGGATGCCAACTAATTTCATAAAGGCATTTGATTAAGCTGAGAAAAAGAAGATAAAAGCAATGGGAGATCCTCAAATAGAGAAAATATTTATAGAATCGCATGTTGCAAGAATACTTGAATATCTCCATTATATGAAGGCTCCTATCTTAATGGAAATTCCAAGTATCCAACAAGTCCTTTACTTAGGTTGGCCCATGATGAAAATGTTTAAGAAAGACCATAAAGTCGAATTTGGGCATCTATTCTAATATCAAACATTGGTATGAATGATGTGTCAAAATAAAGGTTATGCAATTAGAAGCTTTCTATTTTCACTAGCTTTTAATAGCTACGTCTTAAAGTTGTTGAACCAAATGGTATAAATGGCAAATAGCTAGGTTTTGATGATGAGTAGCAATGTATGAGTGAACATTTGTGGTACTGATAATTGTGTTCCCAAGCATTGTAGAAACAAATATAAATATACAGGGAAACAACTCAAATGGAGTGGATAGTGTATATAGAGAATACATCAACAAGCAAAATCCACTGACTAAAAGAATACACAAATGTCTGAAAGAATGACACTAAAACTTTGAAAAGTATCCATAAAGTATATCTGTAGCCATGACGTTCAAGCCTCAATGAGTGATCAAATAAATCTCTTATAGAAAAGTCAGTATCAGATAGCATTTGCCTCAGACAGATTCAGACAAATCATTCTATAGACAAGTCAGATAAACTGCTTATACTCAACATCTGTCTGCAATACAAAGATGAATGTAGTTTGCAGAAGCAGAGATGAAACAGAGTTAAACTTAGACAAATGAAGAGCTAAAAATGGAGTTATAGAAGATAAAGTAAAAGTGGCACAACAGCCATAGATGAACAACTTTGTCTACCATCTTCATCTGCAAATTTATTTTCCACTTGCAATAGACAAACCATTAGATGAACCACTGAAGAAATGATTTATCTATGCATCTATATGATTCATCCATTACTTGTAATAGATAAACGAATAAACAAACTATGGGAAAAAGGATTTTTCTGTGACTCATCAATTCATCTATTATTAACAACAGATAAACCAACAGATGAACTAGTTGAAGAACTTTGTCTAAGCCTTAGAAATTCGTTTGCAGCTCTCAAAGTCATTTTATCTATTATGAAGAATCCTTATCTGTGCCAACAAGAGTCATCTATTACTTACAACAAATAAACTAATAGATAAAGCTACTTCATCTAATGAAAGGAAACTTTGTTTGGTGAAAGAAACTTCATCTGGTGGGAAAACTTCATCTAATGAATAGTAAAGCGAAGAACTTCGTCTGCTCCTCCTCAATTTGTCTATCACTTAGAACAGACAAACTAGAAGATGAAGTAAAATGCTCCAATGATCTCAGAAAAATTTACAAAGACAAATTTTTCTATTATGTGGATCTACTTAGAGCTAATTTGTCTATTACTTACAGGAGACAAACTAGGATTTGATCAAACAAAGTCCTTATACAAACTATGGCTAAATCTATATGGAATATCATGACAAGTAGAAGCTACTTGTACCAGACATTACTGACTACACTCTCTGATCAAATTTTCATTCAAAGTAGATTCTATTAAACAAACTGGAAAAATTAAGCTTAGCTGAAGATGGAAAGAAGGAAAGAAATTCAAAAGAAAGTAACCTTCACTCTGACAAAGATTCCAATTCTCAGAGGTTGCATCCCTTCAGGCTTAATGGACGTCTTTCCAAAATAATGAAAAAGTCAATCATGCAGAAATGTCTTTATCTAGTTTTTGCCAAAAATAGAAAGGCATATTCTTCAAGGACAACACTACATTGTAAGAGTTGGTGGTGATGTCTGGAAAACCATCAAGGTTGCTGGTGACCTTCAAAACCAATGAGTTTCTTGGTGAGCTCATAAAAACCAGAAGAGTGCTGGGAGCACTATGTTTATGCCCCCTAGATCTAGATCTAGAAGAGTATTGGGAACACTGTTTAAGACCCCCTAAAGCTAGAATCTAGAAGAGTATTGAAAGCATTAGTGTATTTTCATCATATGGGATATAATGAAACCCAAGGCACAATGAGTGCATGCTCTTGGAAGAGTTGATGTAAAGACGGGTTCCCAAACTACTATAAAAATTGTTATGTATATTATTTGCTTGATTGTTTTACTTTATATGTAAATGTCTATCATCACATACACAATTACCTACCTAAAATAAGATTAACTAAGAGAAACTGAATCTAGAAGTGAAGCAAACACTATGACTAAACGAACAAATATGAAAATCATATATGTGTTGCATTACTACTTCTACTTAGCTCATTAATTTTTATTTGGCCATAATTTTATATGCTCAATTCACCCCTCCCCTCTTAAGCTATCTACTACATGGGACCAACAAAAGTGTATTGCAACATTACTGACCGAGACATTTAGGTCTTGGGAGGTGCTAGTTGAAGCATTCATGCATAGGTCCATGAGTACACCTCTCAATTCTTTAAAAGGCAAGTGTGTGGAATCCACCCTCTCAAAGGGGAACATCTTTATGAATTTTCTTAAAAATGGCTTAATATCATCTTTACTACCCTATGCTACAAGAAGAGGGGCAAATTATCTAGGAATGCATTATCGTGTTGGGTAAGGCCTTTTTGTTGCCCAAAGAAGTTCCCACTTCATTCCTTGGATTACTGAAGTTGTTGATCCAAGAATCAGCTAAACCTGTAGAGGTATCCTATATCATGACAGTTATCATACTTGTGAATGGATAAGCATCTAAGTCACCCAAGATTATGGCAATATTAAGATCTAGGAAAACCACTACCTAGGACAAAGGTAAAGCTCCAATGCAAGAAGATCTAATACTCAGAGTCCCTTTGTCATGCCCCACCTTTTGAGGCATGACTTATCATTTTACACTGTATTTTCACCTTGACTTGCTCACTTTCAGTGTAGGGTGCTCGAGTCCCATTTTCTAATTGGTCTATTTTTTTTTACCAAAAATTGGATGGAGTCTCCCCTGAAAATGGGGTTATCCAAACCTATACAGTCATATATAAACTAACATAAAGCAATAATAGAAACTCTAAACATACACCCACATTCCCATAGCCCAAGATTGAATGTGAATCATGATGTCAATACATCCACTAAGCTAACATACAATTCATCTATAAATACAAATACTTTATTATGACAGGCCATTCAATTATACATTAACGACAATCTTCTCACTATAATTATACATTAGTAAGTAGAAAAATGTAATAAATATTAATTAATCCACAATTAGTATATTTTGTATCAAATAATTAGTATTCATCCTTATAAATAATCACAAATGGATATATGTTTGTCAATATTACCTAATAAAGAATTTCCATGTTATTTCCATCCAATCCATCAAGCTCATGTTGAACCAATCTTCAAATTAAACATACAACAAAGGGATCTTATCTATCCCTCACATTAACCATCCACACTAAACTAAGCATCGATTTTAATCAAACATGGGATATCCACTATCCCCAACCAAAACATACATGCCTAAATTCATACAAATGGGCTAATCCTCATGCATTTTAGAAACATGATCAACTTTCAAACAAATGGGATATACATTATCCCTAGCCATCTAATGAAAAAAATGCCTACTTACCTTAGGTTCTTAGCTCCTAACTGTTCCTCCAACTCTACATCTTTTCATCCTTCTCAGAGCATCCTATATAGGGTAACAATCCTATTCATTTTCAACCATAACTCAAACTGATTTATTATTACTCGTATCTACTTTCCAAATGCATAATTGCATTATTATCAATATACCATAAAAATCAATGTACTCAACATATTTTTACTATTTATAATATGTCATTTAAAGTTTAAGTCCTCAACTCGCCCAATTTGTCACTGAAACACTTTACAGTCAAAATCTTTTTTAACCTTATTATGGTCTTTGTCCAAAAATTAGGTTTTTCAATCTCTAACAACCCAAACAATTCTCAAAACATTATAATTCATACATGAAACCTTTCTCCAATGATAATTTCACAAAATTCATGAATTTTCCCAATTTTCCCAATTCATAGAAATCCTATCTTGGCAAAATCATCAATTTTTATGCTCAAATTGGTTCTAACATATCATTAAGCATAGTTAAATTATTTTCCCCATGATTATCACATCAATTCTATATAAAATCCCTAAAATCTCATTGTTCATAAAACTTACAAAACCCTAACTAGAATAAAAACACAATTTTGGATGAGGAGAAACAACTTATCATGTAAATCAAGTATGACTAACATCTATAAATGAAGATTCAAGCTCCAATCTCCCATTGACATCTTCCATCTGAAGAAAATTGGATTTTTGTTCACTGTCCATAGTGTAAACATTGAAACCCAAGCTAGAAGAAAGGCTTGAGTGTCTACCCATCTAAGTCATCATGCTTGAGTGTCTACCCATCTAAATCACATGTTTCCTAGCAAATCAAGCAAAGGATTTAGCTAAATGGGATTTAGGGACATGGGAATGGTGTTAGGGGAAGAAATAGAATGGAAAATAAAAAAAGAATGGGTTTAGGGCTTAAAATGATCAGATTTTTTGGTGCTCGGACGCTTCATAAGACCCTTATTATAGTAAGGACTCATTGGAGGAGCCAAAACATCAATTTTTTTGGAGCCTTGCTACGACAGAAAATGGCCTTGTCATGGTAAAAAATTGCCTTGCCGTGGTAAGGTCTTGCTGGATGCTAAAATTTTGATTTTTTGAGGCTTGTCGTGGTAGAGAAAAGACTTGTCGCAGCAAGCTCTTTCTATCCAATATAGTGATAATAATTTTATCATAAATTTTACATAAAATTTCCAAATGACCTAATTTTTAAGGAATTAGAAAGCTAATTTTAAGGGATACAGCTGTTATGTTAACCACCTTTTCCAAATCAGCCCCCAAATATCTACAAAATTTCAATAAAGTTGACCCATCTCATTCATCTTGTTATTTTTATATCATTTGGAATAGTTTTGGTGTATTATTTATAACTTCCTCATATGATATCTAAATTGAGTAATTTTTCTTCCATTGGATGGATAATTTTATGATTTACAACTTTCATGTTGAACAATCTTTCAAAATAGTCCATTATCGATGTCAAAAATTAATCACAATGACCCCTTTTTCTAATTCAAAATTTTTATAATACACACTTGTGCCCCCTTCTTCCAAATTTTCCACTTTTTCATTTTTTAATCACAATGACCCCTTCTTCCAAATTTTCCACTTTTCTCTCATATATCATCACTAAAATTTTAATCATTTAGGTTTTTATTAATTTCATTCTTAATCATCCTCAAATACTCATTTAATAGATTAATTCTCACCCCAAATCCAAATAATAACTTGTCCATTGCAATAAGCTATTCAATTTCCAAATTTATACTTAAACAAAATCATCAATAGCCCCATTTCTGATAAAATACTTTAAACATCATAACTATCACCTCCCACATATCATATACATCAAATGGTACATGTTCATACTATTTTTCACCTCATTTGAAGTCAATTACCAAAAATCACCTATTTAGTCTGTTTAACTAAATTTTCTGCTATAAGTGATTTCATATGCCATTTTCATTCCAAATGCATCCAATACTCAAATTGATGCTTCACACATATTGCAATATGTATGATGACTAGTTTAGATCCTTTATATAACTCAAATACATGCTTTTGCTCAAATTCACCTATTGAGTTATTTTCGCATAACCTTCAACTTAATAGTTCAAAATTCCAAAATTATCTCAAAATTTCAATTCAATATCTCATACAGATCACATTATACATAATAATCATGATTCATTAGTTATTCAAGTCATATGCATGACTTTACTCAAAATCATCACTTAGGTTCTTTTTCTTCTTATTGTTTTTATATATCCCAAAATACTAAAATTTATAGAATTTATGATCCAAACTCTACCCATTTGCTCATGAGTAGATTTTAAACACCATATGTGTTACTCCCTTATCCTCCAATCCAAGAAAGGGAAGCTCCTGAACCAATAGACCAATTGGAGTATGATGTTGTTGCTCATTCGCATAGAATTCTTACAAAGCTAGGCATATATAATGCACTCCAACTCTACCAATGCAAAGCTAGGCATTGGCAGATGAGTCCATGAAATAATTATAACTTGTAGATGTTGCTACAATAATTGAATGTAACCAAATAATCACATTCACAAATGATGATCTGTTGCTTGGAAACTCAGAGCACAATCATGCATTATTTATAAGCAACGATCTATTAAGAGAAAGGATTAATCACATAATGCTAGATTCAAAATCTATAGTGAATATACTTCCACTAAAGGTATTTAAATGGGTCAGAATATGCCCATCTATGCTCAAAAGTACCACCCTCATAATTTGAGGCTTCAATCAAGAAACCATAGGACCATCAGAACCATCACCTTGAGACTAGACATTTAAGAACTCCTCACAAAGGTCAATTGCTATGTCATCAATGCACCAATGTCCTATAATTTGTTTCTTGGGAGGTCATGCCTACATCACTATCAAGTTGTAGCATCTATAGCTTACCAATGCTTCAAGTTCTACTAGGAAGGAAAACTTAAGACATATATCGGCCGATATATGGCCATTCATAATATTAGAAGCATTTTACTTAGAATCGCAACATTATAAGCTAGCACTAAATGAATCAGGGAAGCAAAAAGAGTTGATCAAGCCAACTATAGATGGGAAAAAATAGCCAGTTGTTGCCAAGAGACAAGGATCCACTCCACAAGGACCTTCATCACAAGCTATACCGTTACAAGCAATTCTGTTCCCAACAACTCCACTGCCAATGTCTTCATGTTTTGAAATTGTGATAAGCATATCAAAAGAAAACAAACTGAAGCTCATGAAGGAGCTGGAATTACTTGAAATTAATAATGATGATGAGAATGAGTTGTCAGTTGAGCAACCTTCATAACCACCATAACCTTCAACTATTCATACACCAGGACCAACTCTTCCAAATTAGAATGTATTTGCTTGGAGACTAGTCATAAATTCCTTGACCGTATAACCATTTGCCTTCCAAGCAATTATGTCAACAATAAGACCACCTAGAAGAGGGTGTGGAAGAGGATTGACTAGACCATTAATGGCAGGGGGCAAGCCATACCCCCACCAGCTAGAATTTATGAGAATCAAGTGGTAATTCTTTGCAAGCTTCTGCATAGTCGCAACAAGCATTGATTGAGAACTCCAGATTCCAAGTCAATACCCAAGCTCAAGGAGAATAAAAACTACTCCAATAATGTTACCTCTAATTCCAAGCTATTCCCAAATAGCCTTGAAACCAACACAATCATTGTGTTGTAAGATTAACACTAGGAAGTTCAACCAAACAAACCAAGGAGCTTCCTCTGGCTCAAGTACCAAAAGTAGCAAATGAAAAATTGGTGGGGGGCAATTGCAATCTATGCTATTGTAGTACAATTGGCCTTTAACTTGGACGGTCAAATTAAAAATTATTTAGGATAAAGAACCTAAACTACAATCCTCAGTAGAGAAAGGGATGGTGGTATTTAAGGAGATGGGATTACCCAATAGGCAAAGTCATACTTTTGATCTTCTACCCAAGAAACCTTTGTCTGCTAAAGATTTTGAAAATTTAGCAAAGGATGATTGAACTTCTTGACATTTATCCCAATGAACCATACATGTTGGTAACCTATACTCTTATCCTAGTTTTGATTAAGAGAAAGCCAACAGGACTTTGGTATCCAGGCAATTGAATAGGCCATGGCATAGATGATTATATTGACATGACAATGATGAAGAGTATACTTTGGATTACTCCTATGTGAGTATTAGATCGATTGTCAATCCCATCATGTGGGATTATCAGTCAGCTCTTACTCAGTCCAACACATCAAATATGTCACATGCCTAGCCAACAATTGTACATTACTACATGGTTTCACCTCTCACCACTCATCAATAGAAGAAGAAGGATTTGATTCCAATGATGAACAATCACAAGTAATCCTAGAGGGACTTGAGAAGTTATTGATGACCCATCAGTTCCCAAATCTGAGTTAAAAACAACAAGTGAGGCTCATGATGATAATACACATGAGTTCAAACATAAGCGAATTGATAAGTGAATTTTACTCACTTACATTAGGTATATTTTGAGCTTAATATTTGATTAGTTCTTGATATTTTATTTAGAGCTTTTATGTGTTTTGTATAGGTTATTTAAGATTAGATGATTTGAAGGAGATTAAAACAAGTTTGGAAGGAAGAATGGAAGAAAGTTGAAAATAATATTCACATTGTTGAAGTTATTGTAGCAGCACTGTAATGCCCATGGGCAGTGCTATAACACCAAGGTTACTGATTGTTGATGTCTAAATCAGCAAGTTGGGCATTGCAGCACCAGGCAATGCAGAAAGTTAATAATTTTAGCAATTTTAGGGGAGGACTAAGCCCTAAAGTGAATTTTATATAAGGCAAAGGGGTGCTAAACATAGAGGGGAACGTGACTTGATGGAGTATAATCTTTAGAAGAGAAGTGGTAGCCTAGCTTGAAGAATTGAAAGAAGATTCAACTCTGAATTAGATGAAATCTAGAGACAGATTCTCTTGTTCTTAATTCTCCTTCTCTTCTTTATTTTGGTATGTTTAGAATGCCTTTATTATTTTTTCTATTATTATGGTGTGATGGATTTGTGATTGTCTTGCTTTTAATGCTTTTAATGTATTGGTCATTTATTGAATAATTTTATATTTGGGATTTAGCAGTCTAGAGAGGTAATTCTAAATAAGATTTAGACATCATAATGTGAAATTCTAGATGACTCAAGAGAAATTTTAGGTTTTATGAAATAATTTGTAAGAATTATGATCTTAATAATTCTTAATCTCCTAATTTTTATATAGTTATCAAAATTAGAATTTTAGGGATATATACTTAACTCGACACTCAAGAAAGAGAGTTGATTGAGTTGGAATTATTGATTTATGAGAACACCACAATTGAAACATAAGTGAAATTGATCCTCTAGAGCTTCTATCCATTGAATTCCTTTTACCAAAGTTTTCACATGCTCTATATAGTTTTTATTCAAATTTTCTATCATTTGATTTTTCAAATAATGTTAAGATTATTTATTATTGAACTAAATAGTGCATATGGCAAACAACCAAGTTTTGATCATGAGCAACAACATATGAGTGAACATGCATGGTACTAACAGTTGTATTCCTCAGCATTACAGAAACAAATATGAACATATAGGAAAATAACTCAAATGGAGTGGACAATGTACACAAAGAATGCATCAACAAGCACAATCCATTGACCGAAAGAAGACAAGTATGATCAGAAAGAATGACATTGAAACTTTGAAAAGAAGCCACTAAGTAAATTTGTAGCCATGAAGATCAAGCCTCAATGAGTGATTGAGCAAATCATCCACAAATAAAGTTAGGGTCAAATAACATCTACCCCAAGAAGATTCAGACAAATCATTGCACAGATAAGTTAGAAAAATTGCTTATAATCAACACTTGTCCACAGCAAATAGATGAATTCAATTTGTAGCAACAAGAGATGAAACGGAGCTAAAATCAGATAAATGAAGAAGCCAAAATTGAGTCAAATTACTCAAGCATTTGTCTATCATAAAAAGATCATCTGAAAATTGAAGAGGCCAAGGAACTTGTTAGCAATCTCCATAGAAAATACAGAAGATGAAGTAAAAATAGTACAACAGGTAAAGAAGAAAACTTTGTCTGCCATCTTCATTTACAAGAGTTGTCTGCCACTAGCAATAGTCAAACCATCAGACAACCATTGAAGAAGCAAGTCATTCATGCCATAATGAGTCATCTTTTACTTAACAAACAACCCATCATATGAGCGACTAAAAGGAGGATTCATTTACATACCACAACTTCGACTATCCATTATGATACATAAACCAATAGATGAACCATTTGGAAGACTTAGTCTATGGCCTACAACTTCGTCTACTGATTTGAATAGACAAATAACAGACAAAGTCATTTTGTCTATCATGGAAGGAGCCTTGTCTGCTAAGAAGAATCATCTACTACTAATGAGAATGCAAAATATCATATTTTATTTCTAAATACTTAATCTTTTACACCTGTTTGATTCCTAAATATATTCATTATTCTTATGTTTTGATTTAGGAGACAATTGGAGTGGTTAAGTGAAAAAAAAAGTCAATTGAGGAATTTTGAGCAACTTCAAATGATGACATGAATTCTATTTTGGTAGGTTCAAAGATCTCGCGATGCGATAAGTATGAATTTTTTATGGAGATCTATGGTGGTAGCGGAGAGATTGGGCCGCTAGGGTTTTGGGGGGTTCTTTTGCTAGGGTTTTGAGGAGGACTTCATGGCGGCTTTTGACAGAGAAATTTCTCTCTTCTCTCTTTTATTTTATTTTTTTGTGATTTCATGGCCCTGCATGACTAAACTTTTATTCTTACTTTAAGGAGACAGAAACCTCAGAATCAATATACTGTGAGATCTAATTTGATTTAATTTTTAATTTATACTTTGAGTATTGAATGTTCTTCTTTGTTCATGATTATGATTGTTATGCTTAATTGCTAGGAGATCTACTAGTTTATTATTCATTGTAATCTATTGCTAAATTAGATATCAAATCCGTAATTATTTGATCCCTCTAATCTATGAAGCAACTAGGGTTTAATAATTTACTGCTGTTGTAATTATTAAATCTTAGGAAGAATATTTGACTAGATTAAATGCAACCTCTGGTGCTTGTGTTGTTTAGCTTCACCAATCTCTATAAATCTTAATGTTGCTACTAGATTAAACCTTTAGCACTAGTCTGGGTTTGTTTAGTGGTTAGGGTTAATTTGGATGTTATTTTCTAATTAACTATGTTGAAGGAGAGATAAGAAAAATAATTCCAATGGTGAATATTTAAAATATGAATTGATTTATAATTGTATCAATGGTTATTTATGAGATTTTGATGGAGTATGTTTACTTAAACTAAGGTTTTCTTTTCCAATAGATTTCTTTCATAACACTTTCTTTATTATATTCAAAACCCCCCATTTCTTGTTCACATTGTATAAAACTAAGCTAGATACTCCTTGTGGGATCTACCCTTGTTCACATTACTACAGGTAATTTAATTGGAGTAAGGTTCTAAATTTGGTTGCCTATGATAGCACACCAACTACTTGCAATAGACAAAGCCACTTTGGCTAATGAAAAGAAAATTCGTTTAGTGAAAGTCACTTTGATTGCTGTGAAGAAGCTTTGTTTGTGCCACAAGGATCATCTGCTACTTACAATAGACAAAGCAACAAACAAAGCTACCTTGCTTGATGAAAGAAACTTTGTTTGCTAAGAGAACATCATCTAAAGAGCAATAAAGAAGAGGAACTTTGTCTGTACTTCTATAATTCATCTGTTACGTACAATAGACAAATTAGAAGAGGAAGTAAAATGCCGCAACGGTCTCTGACAGAATTGCAAAGATGAAGCAATATATTATATGGATCTACTCAGAGCCACTTTGTCTATTACAAGAGATAAATCCAAGACATGATCTGATAAAGTTCTTAGATAAAATATGATATATCATGAAGAGTAGAATCCACCTATACCAAAAATCAGTGACTAAACTCTCTGGTCAAAATCTTATTCAAAGTAGATTTATTAAGCAGATCGGACAAATTAAGCATAGCTAAAGACAAAAAGAAATCCAAAGGAAAGCAGTCTACATCAAGATAAAGGTTGCAACTTTCAGAGGCTACGTCCCTTCAAGAATGGGCGTCTCTCTAAAATAATGAAATAGTTAGTCAAGCAAAAAAGTCTCATTCGGCGTTTTCTAAAACCAAAAAAACATCTTCTTCGAGAACAACACTACAGGCTTTCCAGCTACAAATAAGTTTCTCAAGAAAATAGCTTTTCAACAGGAGAAATCAGAATGGTCTTCAACATTCAAAGGAAAGCCAACTACCTTCAATGGGCAGAAATTTCTGAAGTAATATAAAGGTAGTGTAGTGTCAACGAAGAAGGTTAAGGAAGCTGAGAGAAAAAACAAAATAGAGTTTAATCAAGTAACATCTCTCAATCAAACTATGCTTCCTCCAAGATAATCAATTTCCACTGAGCTGATTGACAACGAGCCTAAAAGTTCTTTGTTAATCATACACCTAGAGTATTGATATCTAATGAGCTTCAATGAGATATCATTTTATATTAAGCCTAAACTTTATACAAATCAGCCTAAGAAAAGAGGTAATGTAATGTGCAAAAAGTGTGTTGTCAATCAACTATGTGAGTTGGTTGTTAGTTCAAGAAAACCACATTGTATGAGTTGTTTGTGAGCTCTAGAAAACCAACAAGTTTGTTGGTGACCTTCAAAACCTGTTAGTTTCCTGGAGAGCTTGTGAAACCAGAAGAGTGTAAGGAACACTATGTTTATATCTCCTAGATCTAGAATCAAGAAGAGTGTTGAGAACATTATTTATGCCCACTAGAATAGTAATCCAAAAGAATGTTGGGATGGGGTTCCCAAACCATTATAAAAATTATTGTGTTTTGTCTACATGATTGTTTTAACTTGCATATAACTATTCCATCATCATAGTTCACATCGCTACACACACAATTACATCCCTGAAATAAGAATGGCTAAGAGGAGTTGAATTTGGAAGTGAAGTAGTCACATTGATTAATTTAACAAGTATGGAAACTACATGTGTGTTACATCACTACTTCTCCTTAGTTCATTTTTTTTTAGCCATAATTTTTATATGCTCAATTCACCCTTCCCCTCTTGAGCTACTCATTTACATGGGACCAACAAATAGTATTAGAGTAGGCTTTGCAAGTTGATTTTAACTACCAAAAGTTAACTTGTGAAGAAATTCCCATGGCCAAATCGTTCCACAACATTCCTGCTCAGGGACAATTTAGTTGCAAACTTTTATGCCTTATCGTTCTGTTAGACTCTAAAAATTTGAAATTTCTGTCCCCCACTAAACTTGATAAAATATCCATTTGTAGCTTTGTTAAAAATGTGTGAGAAATTATTTATGACAAAGCTAACAAAGTCCAGAGGACCTAAGGAATTGGACTGTATACAAAAGCTATAGAGACAAGAGAAGTCAGAAGCAACATTTAAGGAAAATACAAAAGAGTTGAAGATAATCAAGTAAGCAATTTTCAGTATCTTATCAATTCAAGAAAGTGAGGTAACTTCATGATCTAAATTTTTAAATCTTCAAGAAATTTATATTTTCTTTGAATGTTACTTGATTGATAGCATATCATCTTAAATGCCATACAAAGTAAGCTACCTATAAAATTAAAAGTATGTCATTCAGAATCATTTGTACATGGTTCATTGACTTGCTTATACATATAAAGAGATAATCACTCAAAAATTTGAAAATTAAGGACTCTTAGTTATAAGTAAACCAATATTATCTCCTCAGACAATTATTCTTATATCATATCAAAACAAATTGAAAAACCCCATCATCTCATATCTGCTAGTGATGAAGTCATCACTTTGTTTGTAGGATTGTTTGATGCCACCAAATTTGTCTAAAGCTCTCAAGGACATACTCGATAAAACCCTTCTTTTAACTTCATCTTAGACCCACCTCTCGCATTCACTACTGGCGACAAAAATTCCTTTTCAAAAGAAGGCAATTCAAATTCCCACTGTTTTCCTCTCCACTCCTCACCTTCTTGGCACCATTTTCCCCCCACTCATCTCACTACCAAAAATCTCCTAAGTTCCTCCACATCAAAACCCTAAAATCTCAACCAATGGAGGCAGTGGATTAAAGGAATGCAAAGATGACTTCAGCATCTACATCCGGTAGAAGAAGCGACAGAGAAGAATCAAAAGAGATGTAGCCACCTTATAAACTAAGGTTTCATAACAACAAGCTTATTGAGGTAACCTTTAAAAATGATGAACAAAGCTATCATGAGTTTACAAGCAATTATAGCAAAAGGAAGATACTGAAAGGAAAGACTATCGATTTTGATTTTTTCAAAGAAATGAAGGTGGAAGTATGTAGTTGGATAAGTTTCAAGGGATGGAACAAATTCATGAGTTGCAAAGATAAATGTTATTCAAGAATGGTGAAATTACTTCTTTGCAACTATGATCTTAATATGAAGAAGTCCTAGATTAGGGATAAGGAAATAGATATGTGCCCTAAAAGCATCAGAGAATGCTTAAATCTCCCCATGATTGAAATGCAATCATTTCAGTGGCCAACACCCAGGAAAGAGCTATTTTCATAGCTAATCGAGACAACCATTAGGGATGATGTAAAAAGCCTCAACCCTAAGAATCTTAATCTAAATCTGAGACTTGCTCACAATATCCTAAGCAATAATGTATATCCCAAAATTGGAAGCAGGGATAACATTTCAGAAAGGGATGCAAGGACTCTATGGGCACTAAAATACAAGAAGAAGCTAGATCCAGCCAAACTCATGTTTGAACAACTTCATCAAGTAAAATCATCATTGAGACTTTACCTTATGGGATGACAATGAACAAAATATTCAAAAAGGCTAAGGTGAATCTATCATATGAAGTATCAGAAGAATTCAAGTATTTAGACATGATTAATAAGATGATATTGAAAAGAATGGAGATATCCATTTCATCAAAAGGAGTGGTCACTGAAAGAGCAAGGAAGGCAGGAAAAAGAGTTAGAGAAGAAGAAGAAGAAGAAGAAGAAGAAGAAGAAGAAGAAGAAGAAGAAGAAGAAAGGGTTGAATTAGTGAATCAGTCAGAGAAGAAAGGGTGGAAGTTCCCTCAATAGCAGCAAAAGGTGTTAAGTCATATATACAAACTGATGAACTAAATAGATAAGATGTCACTGAAATGATAAATGAGCTGATACAAGATTATTTCTCTACTGAAGAAAGTGCAAGAATGGAAAATGAAGATCCTCTAGCAGAAAGGGTAAGAAATGAAGAAGAAAAATCAGGGGATCAATAAGAGGAACATGCAATTTCAAGCTCAACAGCAACAGAAACAGAGGCAATAACTGCACCATCTCCACCTCACTATCCAAAATCATTTAGACCAACCCACTAACCTTCACCAACTCATCCCATTCCACAAGATCTAGAGAGAAGACTTATCAGTGTTGAAACATTCTTTTCAGCTCTCAAGGCTAGGATGAATTCAAAAACTAGACACTCTAATTTTCTCAGCTAAATCCATCAAAGACCAAACACAATCATCTCAATCTTCTCTAGTCCACATAACCAGATCTATTTCACAAATCAGGAGTACCCATTCCTCAACTTTCCTTCTGCTCACATAACTCATACCTCTCCATCTCCATCTAATTTAGATGAAGCACTCTCTAATTTAGAAATATCACTTGCTCAAATTCTCAAAACCATAAAAACCACCTTAAAGAAAAACACTCGCCTTTAATTAAATATCTCCCACAGAACCACTCATCTTCATCACTCCATTACTAGAACTAGGAAATTCACTCCTATTGAAAAAGGAAAAGCACCTTACATGTCCCAAAAAAATTCTATCTCACTTCCACAAAAGATCCTAAAAAATTTGTATCTCCTAATATCTCCATTCCACAACCAATAAACCTTAATAAAAAGATCAGATTAATAGAAGAACAAATCCATCATAAACAAAAGATAAATAAACGTGCTTCCTCTAAACTGAAATCTCAAAAGGTAAGCTTTAGCTATTTGGATCTTCCATTTCCATAAATTGATGACCCTAAATTCATAAAACTTAATGTTGATCTTATTAAAAGGCCTTTCCCTAAAAACTTGAAGCCTAATCTTCCAAACATACATGAATTTTTTGATAACTTCACACTAAATTTCTAGGGACCATCAGCATCATCCACACCAATTCCTCCTCAAACAAAAATGTCCTTATTTGTTAAGACAACTTCGAGAGCATCACCTTGCACTATTCTTGATGTATCAGACCCTAATATATTCTATCACCCATATGATGTATATCGACAGTATAGGTCATGCAAATCAATGCATATTTTGCTAACTTACCTCCACCCTTTCTTGAATTTAATAATCTAGATTATTTTGAAAGGATAAGAGTAATTGAACCCGAAGGAACTGTCTCCATAAAATCTAGGACTTCACCATCCATCCCAATAGTTTCTTCCTCGAATATCTCACCTCCTCTTCTTAGTTTAGCCAATCCTCCTCCTTCCTCAAGATTCAAAATTCTAATCACTAAAACTAAGAAATCCATTTCTAGACCTTCAAAAGTTGATGAACCCTCAGAAAATTATAGACACATTAATCCTATTCCCATGAGTCATACTTTATACAAAACAAGGACGAAAGCCAATGCTAAAGCCAATGCTCAAGGAAAACCTTCTCCTTATCCATATTTAGCAAATCCTGAATTTCAACTTTGCCTCAAGGTTGTGAATTACAAGGAAAACACTGTACAACCTAAGGACAATGTTTAGATTGCTAAATACATTATTTTTTTTATTTTGTCTATATCTTTGTACTATGATCTTGTAAATTTACTTTGCACATCAATGAAGTATACATCCTTAGATAAAGTTCTAAATTTGCAGCTTTTCCATACTGTTTATATTTCATTCCTTGATAAGTTATTCATCTTTTTGATTATGACAAAAAGGGAGAGAAATATAATGCAATGAGTGAATAGAATAACATAAAGTGAAATTAATTATGGTAACTACTTAGGGGGAGTTGAGCCACATGAACAAATAGTGCATTTAAGCTAAAAGAAGCTAGAGCTAGATAAGTAAAAGAAGCTAAAGCTAGATGAGATAAACAAAATACTATCTACTCAGTCAAGGGGAGGCATAATATATCTATGCGTAACTTTCTTGTGCATTTACAACTTACTCTCTCTGAAAGGTATTTCACTCAAATGTTTTGTTATCATAAAAAGGGGGAGAATGTTAAACTAAATAGTGCATATGGCAAACAACCAAGTTTTAATGATGAGCAACAACATATGAGTAAACATGCATGGTACTAACAATTGTGTTTCTCAAGCATTGTAGAAACAAATATGAACATACATGGAAATAATCCAAATGGAGCAGACAATGTACACAGTGAATGCATCAGCAAGCATAATCCACTAAGCCATGAAGATCAAGCCTCAATGAGTGATCAAACAAATCATCTACAGATAAAGTTAGTGTTAGATAACATCTGCCCTAGGAAGATTCAGACAAATTATTCAATCAACAAGTTAGAAAAACTACTTATAATCAACACTTGTCTGCAATAAATAGATGAATTTAGATTCTAGAAAAGATGACTCCTACACCAATGGAGAAAGCAAAGGAGAAAGATACTATTGCAAACAAAGACATTCCTAAGGATAATGAAGTAACTCAATGTAAGTTTTCACTTGTTTCTGAATATAAGCCAGTAACACCTTTTCCTGAGGCTTTAGTCGAATCTCAAAACATTGAGCGATATTCAGATCCACATGAGACTTTTCATAAATGCAAGGTAAACATTCCACTTTTTGATGTCCTTAAACAAGTACCTTGTTATGCTAAATTCTTGAAAGAGTTGTGTACAACAAATAGAAAATAGAAACTTCAGGGGAAGGTAAGAGTAGGAGAGAATGTTTCTGCGATCATTCAAAGAAAACTCCCTATAAAATGCAAAGATCCAAGTATGCTCACCATCCCATGCATGATAGATAATACTAGACTTGAAAAGGCCATGTTAGATTTAGGAGCTTCCATTAATGTCATGCTATATTCTCTATATGCTTCTTTGAAACTTGAACCTTTGAATAAGACTAGTGTTGTAATTTAGTTAGCTGATAGATCTAATGCGTATCCGAAAGGTGTAGTTGAAAATGTTCTGGTGCAAGTCAATGATTTAGTCTTTCCTATTGATTTTTATGTGCTAGATTGGAGAATGGTAATCATACTACTCCTATTCTATTAGGAAGAATCTTCTTGAAAACATCCAAAACTAAGATAGATGTTCCTAGTGGCACATTTACCATGGAATTTGATGGTAAAATTGTTAAGTTTAATATTTATGATGCTATGAAATATCCTGATGATGATAATTTTGTTTAATCTGTTGATTTGATTGATTCTTGTGTATAGGAAGTTTTTGAAGTTGATAGGAAAGATGAATTGGAAGTTGCTATTGGGGAGAATCTTGAGAAGAAGAATGAGGATTTACCATGGACTAAGGAACTGCAAGAAACTATTGTAGCATTGAATGACTTTCCAAAGTCACCAAAATCAGGTAATGTTTCTCATATTGATTTACTAGTTTCTGACAAGGGAATTTTACCTTCTGTTTTGCAGGCCCTTATTTTAGAGTTGAAGCCTCTTCCCGGTCACCTCAAGTATGTGTTCTTTGGAGAAGAAGATACCTTACCAATGATCATCTCAGGTAAAATTAGTATATCACAAGAAGAGAAGCTTGTGCAAGTCCTTAAGGAGCATAAGATGGCTATTGGTTGGACAATTGCAGATATCAAGGGAATCAACCCATCTACATGCATGCATCAAATTTTATTTGAAGAGGGAGCAAAACCTTCTCGTCAACCACAAAGGAGATTGAACCCACCAATGATGGATGTAGTAAAAAAGGAAATCATCAAATTTCTTAAAGTTAGAGTGATTTATCCAATTTTTGATAGCATTTGGCTTAGTCTAGTTGAAGTGGTTCCTAAAAAGACTAGAATAATTATGGTGAAAAATAAGAATGATGAGTTAGTT
This sequence comes from Pouteria campechiana, assembly GCA_036873735.1. NCBI lineage: Eukaryota > Viridiplantae > Streptophyta > Magnoliopsida > Ericales > Sapotaceae > Pouteria > Pouteria campechiana. The sequence goes on from JAYJMB010049641.1 coordinate 30,583, forward strand.
CCTACTCATGTTCAAAATGGGTGGCGAGCTTGTATAGATTATAGAAAATTGAATGCTGTAACTCGCAAGGACCACTTTCCTTTACCTTCTGTTGATCAAATGCTTGAGAGATTAGCTGGTCATTCTTACTATTTTTCCTCGATGGCTATTCAAGTTATTTCCATATTGTAATTGCTCCAAAAGATCAAGAGAAAACAACTTTCACATGCCCATTCGGAACTTTTGCATATCGTTGGATGTCCTTTGGCCTTTGCAACACCCTAGCCACTTTTTAAAAGTGTATGGTTAGCATCTTTTCAGATTATATTAAGCATATTATAAAAGTCTTTATGGATGATTTCACATTTCATGGAGACTCCTTTGATAATTGCTTACATAACCTTACACTTGTTCGTCAAAGATGCATAGAAACTAAATTTATGTTAAATTCTGAAAAATTTCACTTCATGGTTGAACACAGTATAGTTTTGGGTCATGTTATTTAATCTTGTGGAATTGAAGTAGATAATGCTAAAGTTGATATCATTCAGTCCTTGCCTTGTCCCACTAGTGTGCGGGAAGTTCATTCTTTTCTTGGACATGCAGGTTTCTATTGAAGATTCATCAAGGACTTCTGCAAAATAGCATTGCCTCTATGCAAGTTACTGCAAAAGGATGTGGCTTTTGAGTTCGATGAAGGGTGCAAAAAGGTGTTTGATAAGTTGAAGGAACTGCTGACTTCAACCCCAGTTATCTAACCTCCTAATTGGAATGTTCCTTTTGAGATAATGTGCAATGCAAGTGATTATGCAGTGGGTGTTATTTTGGGTCAAAGAATTGGGAAAGCATCTTATGTGATCTATTATGCTTCAAGGACATTGAATGATGCTTAGAGAAATTATTCCACTACTAAGAAAGAACTTTTAGCTATTGTCTTTGCTTTGGAAAAATTTACATCTTATCTACTTGGTACTAAAGTCATTTTTTATTTTGATCATGTAGCTCTTCATTATTTGATGACATAGAAGGAAGCAAAGCCAAGGTTGATAAGGTGGATTCTTCTTTGAGCGAATTTGACTTAGAGATCAAAGAGAAAAGAGGGACAAAAAATTAGGTTGCAGATCATTTAAGTCGCTTGATTCATGTGGAGGATGAACTTCATCTACAAGAAACATTTCCTAATGAGCCATTGTTCTCTGCAAGTGAGAAATTATTGGTATGTGAATATGGTAAACTATTTGGTCACTAACATATTACCTCCTCATTTATCTAAAGCTGAGAGAAACAAGTTCAAAAGTGATGCAAAATATTATGTGTGGGATGACCCATACTTGTGGAAGCATTAGGGAGACTAGGTAATAAGAAGGTGCATTCCTGAGAATGAATTTTTGTCTATACTCACATTTTGTCATTCTTATGCTTGTAGAGGTCACTTTTGAAGCCAAAGAATGACGAGAAAAGTGATAGAGTGTGGTTTTTAATGGCCATCTTTGTTTCGACATTCATACCTTTCTATAAGTTATGTGATCATTGTCAAAGGATATTTAATATTTCCCAAAGGAATGAGATGCCACAAACCCCCATACTAGTCTATGAAATTTTTGACATTTAGGGCGTTGATTTCATGGGATAGTTCCCTGTTTCTTTTGATTTTGTGTATATATTACTTATTGTTGACTATGTTTTGAAATGGGTGGAAGCTAAGGCCACCAAGGCTGATGACTCTAAGGCTGCTGTGAATTTTATTAGGGTTAACATATTCTCCAAGTCTGGAATTCCAAGGGCTTTGATAAGTGATCGACGCACTCACTTTTGCAATCAAATAGTTGAAGCTTTGTTGAGAAAATATCATGTGATCCATAAGATGTCAATCACCTATCATCCACAAACTAGTGAACAAGTAGAAGTATCAAATCGAGAGATCAAGTCCATTCTTGAAAAGACAGTTAATCCCAATAGAAAAGATTGAAGTTTGCACTTAGATGATGCATCGTGGGCATACAAGACTACAAACAAGATGCCCATTGGTATGTCACCTTATTGGTTAGTGTTTGGGAAATCAGGTCACCTTCTAGTTGAGTTAAAATACAAGGCTTATTGGGCTATCAAGAGTTTCAACATGAACATGGATGAAAGTGGAGAGCACGTGAAGTTGTAACTACAATAGTTAGACGAGGTTCGCAATGATGCTTACAAGAATACAAGGATTTAAAGGAAAATATGAAGGCTTTTCATGACAAGATGATCTCTCGAAAGGAATTTAAAGTTGGTCAGAATGTTCTTCTATACCATTCAAGACTTCGTTCATTTCCAGGTAAGTTAAGTTCCCATTGGAATGGACCTTTTGTTGTCACTAATGTTTTTCCTCATGGTGCAGTTGAAATTCAAATTTTAGTGACTTCCAAAGTTTTCACAATAAATGATCATCAACTTAAGCCTTTCTAGGAAGGACTACAAGTTGAAAATGTTGCAAAATTGGATCTTGAACAACCAGTTTACATTGAACGAAGGAGGAAGCATTGAGTTGAGCTAACAACTATAAACAAAAGCGCTGCTTCGAAGGCAACCCAAGGGGATTTTGTGTTTCTTTTTCTTATTTTCTTCTTATTTTTGTATTCCTATTATGGTTGTTTTTGCATCTTCTTTGTATTTGACCTTACATTAGGGACAATGTAAGTTTTACGTGTGGGGAAGGAAATTTTGGTTTAGGTCGTGTTTTTGTTTTTGTTATTGCTTTTATTTTTGAAAAAAAATAATATAATATAATTGAGAGAGTTGAGGATGATTTCATATCCCTTTGTTTTGCCCTTTGTTTTGATGGTTTCCAATGAGTTGAGGTTGAGGATGTCATGAGCAAGATTAGCTAAGCTTAAAAAATTCATAACATGATTGATTAAGTGATCTTCCAATTTCAATCACTTGGTTTAGTTGTTTTCCTTGAGAATAGTGATGACTAAATTTCATAAACGAAAGCTTGCAAGAGTTTGAGCCTTTAGACTGACACATCCACACTAGTCTCATTCTTTTTCTTCATGAGAGATATTCTTCTATGGATTTGTTTCTCTAGAACTTGTCTTGATTCTCTTTGAGATACATTGTTACATGCATGCATGAACATGATTAAGACCTTTCTTTTTTATGAACTACATGAGCCAAATAGCCTATGCTGTGATTAAAATTTTCCTCTTGTTGAGCCCCTTTGAGCTTTATATACTTTTATTGTGAACCTATGTTTCAAGCTTAAAACCAAGACAAGTAATATCTTTACCCAAGCCATAGAGCTAGTGGAGTAAGGGTTGTCATTGTGCTATGTATGGTGTGTAAAGAAATAAAGTGTAGGGGTGTCAAAATTTATGGTATGGCTATGATTGATGAAATGGAATAGATTGTTGTTCTCAAATTTGTAAAAAAAATGATGAATGAAAAAGAAAAAGAAAAAGTGAATACCAAAATTCCAAGAGAAGGGATGTGTTTATACATCATGTATTCAAAGGTGAAAGATGCTGAAGAAAATAAGTGATTTTACATGTCTTATATATTTGAGCATGAGTTGATTTATTTATACTTCACTAGTTTTGATGGCTTTTGAGCTACATGTCCAAATATTTTCTACCTTTACCCTAAACCCTGTTACAACCCATGAAAAGTCCTTATGATTCATCATATGCATATGATTCTAGTAATGGAGAATGAGAAAATATGCAAGCTTATGGTAGATCATTTTCGTTGAAATGAATTTGAGCAAAACATATGCCCTTCAAACACGTGAGAGTAGAGTATTTATTTTTGTGAGAGTTCTACTTGTTTAGTTTAATCCATCTTCAAGAAAGAATACTTATTGAATGATTGTAAGTTGTGTAAGAATGATTTATTCATGATGTGATATGTGTTTTGAAAAGTTTTGGTTGCTCTTTGTTTATTATAATTTCAACCTTGATATTCTTTTAGGGGAGAGCGAATTTGAGTTTTGCCCAAGGACGAGCAAAAGTTAAGTGTAGGGGAGTTTGATGAGAATACAAAATGTCATATTTTATTCCCTTAATAATTAATCTTTTATACTTATTTGACTCCTATGTGCACTCATTATTTTTATATTTTGATTTAAAAGATAATTAGTGTGGTTAAGTGCAAAAAGAAGTCAATTGAAGGATTTTGGACAATTTCAACATCTCTCCATATTTTGGGCATAACTCTCTCATCCGACCTCCGATTGAGATAATTAAAGATGTTTTTTGGAAACATAAGAAAATTTCTATAACTTTCATATTGGGAGTTTTGAGAGATAAGGATCACATCAAGGGAAACTGAGAGGAAGAAAGCAAAAGGCATGATGAAGTGCAAAGGAGCAGCGAAGGAGCAAAGAGCAGTCAAAGGCAGCAGATCGGCACCACTAGTGCCCATTTGGCGGCGTCAATGCCAACCCACTTCACACCACCACCCAACAGGCTAGCAAGGTGGTGTCAGCGACTCCAATCCAGCATTGGCAGTGCTAGCGGCCATTCACAAATTTTGGATTTTTGCAAAAATTACATATTTTGCATATTTTTGCTCTATTTTAAATAGCAGTTTCCTAAGGTTTTTTAGGGTTCTTTTGCTAGGGTTTGGAGAAACTTCTTAGTAGCTTTCGACAGAGAATTTTCTCTCTTCTCTCTTTTCTATATTATTTTCTTTGTAATTTCATGACCCTGAGTAGCTAAACTTTTGTTCTTAGTTTAAGGAGACAGAAGCCTCAGAATCAACATATTGTGAGATCTAATTTGATTTAATTGTTTAATTTATAGTTTGAGTATTGAATGTTCTTCTTTGTTCATGATTTGATTGTTATGTTAATTGCTAGAAGGCCTACTAGTTTATTATTCATTACAATCCATTGCAAGATTAGATATCAAATCCGTAATCGTTTGATCCCTCTAATTTGTGAAGCAACTAGGGTTTAATAATTTGTTGCTGTTGCAGTTATTAAATCTTAGGAAGAATATTTGAGTAAATTAAATGCAACCACTGGTGCTTATGTTGTTTAGCTTCACCAATCTTTATAAATCTTAATGCTGCTATTAGATTAAACCTTTAGTGCTAGTCTTGGGTTGTTTAGTGGTTAGGGTTAATTAGAACACTGATTTCTAATTACTATATTGAAGGAGAGATAGGAAAAATAATATCAATGGTGAATATTCAAAGTATGATTTAATTTATAATTGCATTAATGATCAGTTAAAAGATTCTGATGGTGGATGTTGACTTAAACCAAGATTTTCTTCTTTAATAGGTATCTTTTATAATGTTGTTTTTATTATACTCAAAATCCCCATTCTTATTCATTTTACATAAAATGAAACTAGATACTCCTCGTGGGATCAACCCTTATTCACACTATTATAGGTAATTTAATTGGAGTAAGGTTCTAAATTTGGTTACCTACGACAGCATACCACTTCATCATCAAGGTTCTTTGATTCTTTTAAACAGTTAGTTGATTCATCAAACTTGACATAAATAGACTCTTCAATAGGTTTACTACTCAAATTGTAGATTCCAAAAGCTTTGCTAGTAATGGAATAACCAAGGAATATTCTTTCATTAGATTTTCTATCAAATTTTCTAAGGTTTCCCTTCCCATTGTTAAACATTTATAGCTAAAAGTATAGAAAAATGATATGTTAGGCTTCTTGCCATTATATAACTCAAATGGAGTTTTGTTCAGTATTCGGCTTGTATGAATTCTATTTATAATGAAACAAGCGGTATTCATAGCTTCACTCCAAAAATATTGTGGCAGATTGTATTCACTCAATATGGTCCTTACCATTTCGTGTAAGGTTCTATTTTTCCTCTCTACTACTACATTCTGTTTGGGTGTTCCTAGTATAGAGAAAGTTTGAAAGATATAATTACTTTCATAGTAAGCTGTGAAATTATGATTTTCAAATTCTCCACCATATCACTCCTATTGGCAACAATATGCGAGCTTTGTTCATTCTGCACTCGCTTTGAAAAGATTTCAAAGAATGAGAAAGCCTCATCCTTGGATGTAAGAAACATTACATAGGTATATCTACTATAGTCAATAATGACATATGCATAGTAATTTTCTCCAAGACTTTTAATTCTTGTTGGTTCAACTAAGTTCATACGTAACAATTAAACTGGCTTAGTTGTGCATACATCTTTGTTTGGCTTAAAAGATTCTTTTGCATGCTTTTCTTTCAGGCATACATCACACAACTGTCCTTTATCAAATTTTAGTTAGGGTAAGCCAACTACAAGATCCTTTTGGTATAGTCTTTCTATCATATCTTTGTTGGCATGTCCTAATCTTCTATGCCACGATAGAGACTCGTCGTGACTAACAAGACATTTAGCCTGGATATCAAATAAGTCTGCTTTATTCATATTTCCATGCCTTTTGCCTAGAATTACAATTGAGTCATTCTAATATAGGACTAAACAAATGTAGGATTCAACCATAACCTTGTAACCACTATAACAAAATTGACTAATACTTAGAAAATTATGCTTTAATCCTTCAACTAAAAGTACATTTGAAATAGTAGTAGAGTGTGGTTGACTGACCTTACTAATCCCAACCACTTTGCCTTTCCCAATGTCTTTGAAGGTTGTTGTTCCACCAAGTCTTTCTTTTAATTCAGTGCACAACTCCTTCTCCCCTATTATGTATCTTGAGCGAACAATGTCAATGTACCTTATGCTGCTTCTTATGGCTCTCAGACACACCTACAATGATAAGTCAAGCTTTAATCTTTGGCACCCATTTAGGAATGGGTCTAGGTGGGTTAGTGGTAGTAAATTTTGGTACCCTTTGTTCCTTAGGTGCTAATATTCTAATTTCAAGAGATTGAATTACATTTATACATCTACAACTTTCTTAGGAATCTAAACCATGGTTTGTTTGGTCATTTATTTTCTTCTAGAATTTTTGTTCTTTTTCTTATATTGTTAACCACATTTACTCTTTAGTTTCATTCTAAACAAGGTGGAGGTTAAGGCCTGTCTTAGGGCATTATTCTCTGTCTTAACATGCTTAAGTTCTTGAATGGTGTATTGATCATTCTTGAGCTTGCAGTTTTCATCTTTCAACTCAAAACATTCATTGGTTACTTTTAATAGCTCCTGTTTTGTTTCCTTTTATTTGGTTTTCAAAGCCTTGAAATCTACATGTATACTTTCGAATTCATCAAGGAAACTTTGAGATGCAAGTTTAGAAGTTCATCTTCATGGATGGCCATGAAGCTGATTCCAGTGTGGTATTCTCCTTGATCTTCTTTTGTAGGTGACAATCTATTGATTTTTGCTTTGTGTTCGTCTTCATTGTCACTTGCACTTTCATGTAACATATTTTTAATCATTTCTCATGCTACAAATGCTTTCATTTTGTTGAATCTTTTGTTATTGTTGTTTCAATTTTTCTTTTCAGAATATGATTTATGCCTTTTGTTTTGTTATTCCCCTTGCTTCTTATCAGGTTCTTAGCAATCATGACTCATGTGGCTAGTCTTGCCATAATTGTAGCATGTTTGAATTTCTTTTCTTTTATCTTTAATTTTGAAATTTCTAAAGTTACTTTCAGTCTTTCTTCTAAACATGTTTCTGAATCTTCTACTTTACATTGCCATGTTGTACTCATTTTCTGCTCCACTTGTTGAAGCTTCACTTTGTGATTCATTTTCTAATTTAGCTCTCAGTGCTATTGATTTCTTTCCTTTTGGCTCTTATGGAGTTTTTTGTTTCATTAGAACTTCATGGGTCATAAGTGAACCCATTGGCTCTTCAACTTTCATCTTGTCCAGATCTCTTGCTTCTTGGATAACTGTGACTTTTGCTATCCACTGTCTTGGCAAAGATATTAGAATCTTCTTCACCATCTTGGGTTCTTCATAGTTTTCTCCATGACTGCTCAACCCTTTAGTAATCTTTTGAAATATTTAAAATATGTATGATATTGTTTCACTATCTTGCATGTGGAAGGCTTCATATTCCTACACAAGTATATTAATTTTGGTCTCTTTGACCTGATTAGTACCTTTATGTGCAACCTTAAGCTTGTCCGAAATATTTTTTGCTAAGCCACATGCAGAAATCTTTTTGAACTCAGAAGGTGATAATGCACAGTAGGGGATATTTTTAGCTTTAGCATCTCTCTTTACTAATATGATATCTTCAGTAGTATATTTATCTTCTATGTTCATGACAGTCTTTCTGTCTTTGATGATTTGCCACAACTTATAGTCAGTGGCTATCAAACAATTTTTCATAAGCATTTTGCAATACCCATAGTTGGTGCCATTAAAAAATGAGGGTCTACTGGTTGATTGTCCTTCAACTATGGTGTTGTGGATAGTGTTGGCCATAAGGATCACTTCAAGTAGTCTAAATAATTGGTAATCAAGATTCACTATTGAATCCTACTCTAATACCAATTATTGGTCCTGTCCTAAGGTAGCTCAAGAAGGGGGGGTTGAATTGAGCTTTTAAATTTTGGCCAGTATAAAATCAAGGTGTTGTAATAACTAGGAAATGAATTACGCAATGCAAAGACCACAGGTAGTTTATAGAGGTTCAGCCCATGACACTATACCTACTCTCTTTGACTCAGCCTCACTCACTGTACTCAGCTTCCACTAATCACTTGTTTGTTTTCGTGAGCTTACCAACAAATTCTTACACAAGTTGGTTGCTCAAAATCTCACTAACAAACTTAAACATAGGTTGGTTTTCCAAGTTCACCAACAAACTTATACCAGTTGGTTTCCAAAGTTGACTAACTAACTATGCAAGATTAGCAAGCCCCTTAGTTGCTATACCAATTAATGAAGAATGTACATCAAAAAATGCCTCTTACATAGGATGAGTTTGTACATAATTAAATGCGGTAGAAATAAATTTATAGCAATAAATACAAAGAATTTTGTACTCCCTTGAGTTATGGTAAAGAATAGGCTTTGAATGTAGATTTCTTTTTGGTGAAGTGGAGTTGGAGGAAAACTTAATGTCTAAGAGTAAATGCACATGTTTGATAGGCTTTGAATGCAGATTGCTTTTTGGTGCAATGGAGTTGGAAGAAAACTTAATGTCTAAGAGTAAATGCACATGTTTTTCTTCTCTTACTTCTCTTAAAGATATCTAATTCTTGTAACTTCTTAGAATGACATTTCTTTACTCCTTTTATAGCTGAATTCAAATTCTACCCATTGGAGAAGATGATGTTCACTTAATGAGAGTGAATTGACAATTATTTTTGTTTTCATGTTTGAGATCTATTGATCCATGTCAGAGTTCAGTTTCCATATATGAAATTAAGTTTTCAAACTTGTATAACTCCATCTTGAAATTGACTACTAGGCCATGTCTTAAAATGAATCATGATGTCTGGGTTTTAAATAGTTGATGAGCTCATAATATACCATGTTAAATGCCTAAATTCATATATGTTTTGGATACTCTTTTGATTTAAATTTAGTGGTTTATAAGAACTTTCCAATAAATCTACACCGAATTGGATATCACTTGATAGTGAATTTTATTTTGATTTTTTATTTTTATTTACAGATAAAAGTGAAAGAAGACAAGTTGAAGAATTTTTAAGCATTGAACATTAACGTCAAAAATTCTGAAGAAGTAAAGTATCTATTTCAGAATCGTAGAATCACTAGAAGTTTAGGAGAATTTTACAGTCATCAAAAGTTCTGGATGAGTTATATCTCATCAGAAGTGTGTCAGAATAATTTCTAATGTGGTTGAAGTTGTTGAAACTCAGAATTTTTGAAGATCATTTAACTGTCAGAAGTTTCAAACTTCTAATGTGGTTAAAATTGGTGATCTCAAAATTTTTAAAGTAATCTACTCTTCAAAAGTGTGTCAGAATTTTTGAAGGAGTTCTGATATGAAGAACTAGTTCTGAATGGGTTCTGAATCACATCAGAAGTACAATATAAGTTTTTTAAGAGTTGCTAAATAGATTCTAAGTGGTTTCTGATGTGCTTAGAAGTGCAACTAGAATTTTGGAAGAATTGTAAAAGTGATTTCTAAAGTTCTGAGGTGGTTTACGAGGCTTGCAGAAGAAGTGCCAAATGAGTTTTGAGGCTTTAAGAAGTGCAACAATGGTTTCTGAAGACATGTTGAATAGATTTTAAATAACATTAGAAGAAGTTCTGAATGATTTCTTACATTCTCAAAAGACTAACTAAGGCTCATAGAAGAGGCTCTAAAGCTCTCAAAAGTAACCATAACTTAACAGAAGTTCTCAGAAGTGCAATTTGAGTGGTTTTTGACATTATCATAATTGCAAACAGAATTTCTAAAGGGTTGAAAAAAATAGCTTCAAAAGTGTGATAGAGGCTCTTAGGAGTGTGACAGAATTTCTGACTAAGTGAAGTATTAATCTCAAAAGCATGATAGAGTGACAGAATCCTGAAGGGGTTTCCAATACCCGATCTTCAAAAGTTCTGAAGTTCCATCAAAACTTCTGAGGCATTGAAAATTCAAACTTCAGAATTTCTGAAGTAGATTAATAAGAAAGAAAACTTCTAAATCTTAGAAGGATTTTTTAGCTACAATTTTTAGAAGCAAAGTTGAAAATCTCAGAGTGTTCTAGAAAGATGAAAATTGCAAATAGAAGATTTGAAGTGCAACACTCATACATTTAAGAAGTTGCAAATTATTTTTAAATGATCAAGTTGAGTTATTCTTGAAAGCTAATTTTTAGGCACATGTGTTGCAAACCCACGATGTGTAGCAAATCAGGACTTCTATTTTATGCACTGCAATGCTTTGGAAGCTATATTTTCATGGGAAAATATGAGTTATTATTGAAAGAGGATCTTCGTGCACACTGAAGAGTTCTATAATAACCCTACTGGTTGGGATATTTAAAGGCATCAAGAGACTAAATTAGACACATGGAGTTGGACATGAGAAGTTCTCCAAGAAACCAAGAGAAGAGTTTCAAGTTCTGCAATCTTGCATATTTTAGAGAGTTTTTTTTGTTTTATCATGAATTAACTTTATTTTTCTAGGGTAAAGATGTAGCCCTCCTTGATATTCATTGTTAACAGAGATTATTAGTTTATTAATTTAATATCATCTTATTTCATTCATTATGTTTAATATAATTATTTAATTTATTTAATTATCTAATCACCAATTATGTGAATTAGCTTGATGATTTTTTTGTACATGGTTAAGGTAGACGTCATTGCTAAACCATGTACTAGACCCTTTTGAATGAATAAGTAGATGGTTGAGGTAGACACCATATGCTAAACTACTCTAATTGGTTCATTAAGGTTCTTCGAATCTTCATGAGTTTTTGATCTCAATTACCTAACACCCCATGGGTAATTGGAATTGGAGAAATACTTAATTTAAGCCTTGACACCTAACGATGATAATCATATAGTTGATAGAATGAACCCAAGATGTTGAATTGATACCAACATCTCAACAACATTGAATATCTTTAAGTGGTGAAGTTAGATCTCCAGACTTTTACAATCTATGAAATCTCATCAATTCACAACTATTTCTATTCTGATATTGAATCTTGCATTTTATTTATTTAACATCACTTCATCTTTTGAGTTAGATTAGTTTAGCAATTAAATATAATTGAATCAGTTTAATAGTTTTCTATGGGATCGACCATGCTAAGCACACTGTATTGCTATGCACTCGTTCACTTGCGAGGAATTATAATTTGACCATCAATAGTTATGTCCAAAATTAAAATTTTAAACTAGGTTTGATGCTTAGCTAGCAACTAACTTCTCTCTTCTCTGTCTGGAAATGATTCACCATGTTTGGATTTGAGTGACCATGTCTGAAATTATTATTTTAGACTTGGATGAAATGTTCAGCTTGCCACACAATATTCAGTCATGTCTTAAAATGAATCGCCATGTCCGAAAATGATCTCCATGTATGTAATTAAGCTTTTGTACTTAAATTGGAGCTAGTTGCATTTTGTCACACAACTTGATCCTGGTTATGTCTGGAATTGAGTTTTCCATGTTCGAGGTTAATATTTCAGACTTGCATCTTCAACTGTGGCTATGTCTGGGATTTAGCACATAAGATTTTTGTACTTGGATTTCGAGACACATTTATCTTTTCTCTTGAGTCTTCAACAATGTTTATGTCTGGATTTTATGTACAAGAATGACTTTATAGTTCCAGCATCTTGGCTTCTTTTTTAGCAATATTCGGGTCATGTTCTATGTCTTGAATTATTTATGTGATGTCCAAACTTGCTTCTTTAGTATCTGTTTCTTTGCCTAAGTGTTGAACTTAGATTTTTCTTCATTTTGAAGCCTTGATTTTTTTCTGACTTTGAGTACAAGTTTAAATTACTTTAGCAATGTTTTGAGGCATGTCTAGGGTTTGTTTCACATACTACTTTTTCAAAGTTTCAATGTTGTTCATTCTTACTTGAGCATTTACATTTTTCTTCTTCATATATTTATGGATCTTGTCTCTGATGTAATCTTGTATGCATTGTCCACTTATGTTATTCCCTTGATATATTGTTAGTTATTGCACTGGAAAATAATGATCAGTATCTTAAACTTTCACTCGTGTGTTTTTGCTCATCATCAAAACCGAGATGGTTAAATATGTTCATCATTAAAATCAAGTCTAATAAAGAGATTTGGCTCAATGATCTCAATCAAGACTGCGCCAAGCTATACGCTTGAGGGCCATCATCACCATATGCATTAACATTTAAAACTCAGGGAGAAATATTTTGGGATCAAACCCCAAAGCTAGGAGTTACTAAAAAATTGAAAAAAATAATTCTCTTGAACACTCAATGGTGGTTTCTTGTTACCACATTGGTGTAGGCGAAGCCCGCACAACCCAATAAATTGAAACACTCTCATAGTTGACAAAACTGCCAAAGATAGTATTTACGTCAAGAATTCACTCAATCAATAAGGGTGATTCGCGAGTTACTCACCTCTATTATGCCAACAAATGCTCTAGAGAAAATCCAGACTTGGGCAAAATGTACCAAAACTTTGAAAATGTGCTTTCATATGAAGTGAATAAAAATTGGTTCCAAACTCTAGGGGCTAAAGAATGGGTCTTGTTACAAGATATGTATTTCTATTATGCTTCATTTTCAAGAGAAAGGATGGAATTAGGAGATCTCCAATTGATTGGGTCCAACATTGCTGCAAAAAGATAGTCAATTATATCTGCAAATGAAGAGATGCTACCTGAAGCAATCCACAATCGCTCAATCACCTAGAGGTAGAGGAAGATCACCTATGCTTGGCAACAATGGCAAACTTTCACCATCTGATGCCAACTAATTTTAGAAAGGCATTTGATTAAGTTGAGAAAAAGAAGATGAAAGTAATGGGCAATCCTCAAATGGAGAAAGTATTTATAGAATCGCATGTTGCAAGAATAGTTGAATATCTCCATTATATGAAGGATCCTATCTTAATTGCAATTCCAGGGATCCAACAAGTCCTTTACTTAGGTTGGCCCATGATGAAAATGTTTTAGAAAGACCATAAAGCTACATTTTGGCATCTATTCCAATATCAAGCATTGGTATGAATGATGTGTCAAAATAAAGCTAATGCAATTAGAAGATTTCTATTTTCTCTAGCTTTCAATAGCTACCCCTTAAAGTGTATTACAACATTACTGACCAATATATTTAGGTCTTGGGAGGTGCTAGCTGAAGCATTCATGCACAGCTCCATGAGTACACCTCCCAGTTCTTTAAGGGGCAAGTGTGTGGAATCCACACACTTAAAGGGGAACATCTCTATGATTTTGCTTAAAGATGACTTAATAACTATCTTTACTACCTTGTGCTGCAAGAAGAAGGCAGATTATCCAGGAATGCATTGTCATGTTGGGTAAGGCCTTTTTGCTGCCCAAAGAAGTTCCTACTTCATTCGTTGGATTACTTAAGTTGTTGATCCAAGAATCAACTGAACTTATAGAGGTATCCTATAACATGATAGATGTCATATTTATGAAGGGAATGCTCCGCAAACAGCATTTGAGTCACCCAAGATGATGGCCATATTGAGATTTGGGAAAACCATTACCTAGGATAAAGGCAAAGCTCCAATGCAAGAAGATCTAATACTCGGTGTTCCTTATCCTCTGATCCAAGAGATGAAAGCTCTTGAACCATTAGATAAATTAGAGTATGATGTTGTTGCTCATTTGCGTAGAATTCTTGCAAAGCTAGGCATATATGATGCACTCTAACTATTAAAGGAGTTCCAACAAGCACTCATTAATGCATTGGTAGATGAGTACATGAAAGACTTATAACTTGCAAATGTTGCTACAATAATTGAATGCAACCAAATAATCACATTCACAGATGATGATTTGTCGCTTGGAACTTAGAGCACAATCAACCATTATTTATATGTAACGATCTATCAAGAGAAAGGATTAATCACATCATGCTAGATTCAAAATCTGTAGTGAATATACTTCCACTAAAGGTATTTAAAAGGGTTGGAATATGCCCATCTATGCTTAAAAGTACTACCCTCGTAATCCGAGGCTTCAATCAAGATAGCCATAGGACCATCGGAACCATCACCTTGAGACTAGAAATTCAAGAATTCCTCACAAAGGTCAACTACTATATAATCAATGCACCAATGTCCTATAATTTATTGCTTGGGAGGTCATGGTTACATTGCTATCAAGTTTTAGCATCTACAACTCACCAATGCTTCAAGTTCTACTAGGAAGGAATCATAAGACATATATCGGTCAATATATGGCCATTCACAATGTTAGAAGCATTTTACTTAGAATCACAATATTATAAGCTAGCACTAAATGAATCAGAGTAGTTAAAAGAGTTGATCAAGCTAACTGTGAGGAAAAAACAACCATTTGCTGCCAAGAGAATAGGATCCACTCCATAAGGATCTTCATCACAAGTTATACCAATCATGTTCCCAATAGCTCCACTACTAATGTCTTCATGTTTTGAAATTATGATGGCATATCAAAAGAAGAACAACTAAAGCTCATGAAGGAGCTAGAAGTACTTGAAATTAATAATGATGATAAGAATGAGTTGTCAATTGAGCAACCTTGATAACCACCATAACCTTCAACTATTCATACACCAAGACCAACTCTTCCAAATCAGCATGTATTTGCTTAGAGACTAGTCATAAATTCCTTGGCCTCATAACCATTTGCCTTCCAAGTGAGTATGTTAACACTAAGACCACCTAGAAGACTATGTAGAAGAGGATTGACTAGACCATCAATGGGCAGGGGGCAAGCCATACACCCACTAGCTAGACTTTATGAGAATCAAGTGGCAATTCTTTGCAAGCTCCTATGTAGTCGCAACAAGCATTGATTGAGAACACTAGATTCTAAATCAATACCTAAGGCTTGAGGAGAACAACAACTTCTCCACTAGTGTTACTTCTAATGCCAAGCAATTCCCAAATAGCCTCAAAACCAACACAATCATTGTGTTTTAAGATTAACATTAGGAGGCTCAACCAAACAAACAAAGGAGCTTCCTCTAGCTCAAGTACCAAAAGTAGCTAATAGAAAATTGATGGGGGGTTGCAATCTATGATATTAGAGTACAATCAGCCTTTAACTTGGATGGTCGATTTAAAAATTATTTAGGATAAAGAACCTGAACCACAATCCTTAGTAGAAAAAGAGATGTTAGTATTTAAGAAGATAGGATTACCCAATAGGTAATGTCGTACTTTTGATCTTCTATCCAAGAAACCTCTATCTAATAAAGATTTTGAAAATTTAGCAAGGGATGTAGAAGGATGATTAAACTTCTTGATATTTATCCCAACGAGCCATACATGTTGGTAACCGATACTCTTATCCCAATTTTGATTAAGGGAAAGCCAAAAGGACTTTGGTATCTAGGCAATAGAAAAAGGCCAGCAATAGAAAAAGGCCATGGCATAGATGATAATATTGACATGGAAAGTGATGAAGAATATACTTTGGATTACTCCTATGTGAGTATCACATCGATTGTTAGTCCCACCATGTGGGATTATCAGTCAGCTCCTACTGAGTCTAACACATCAAAGATGTCGCATGCCTAGGCAACAATTGTACATTACTACATGGTTTCCACCTCTCACCCCTCATCAATAGAAGAAGAAGGATTTGATTCCAATGATGAACGATCACAAGCAAACCTAGAGGGATTTAAGAAGTTATTGATGACCCATTAGATCCTAAAATCAAAGTTAAAAAATCAAGCGAAGCTCATGATGATAATACACATGAGCCCAAATTGATAAGTGAATTTTACTCACTTATATTATGTATATTTTGAGCTTAATATTTAGTTATTGAGATTTTATGTGTGTTTTTGTGTTTTGTATAGGTTATTTAAGATGATATGATTTGAAGGAGATTAAAGCAAGTTTGGAAGGAAGAATGGAAGAAAGTTGAAAACAATATTCACATTGTTGAAGTTATTGTGGTAACGCTACAATGCCCATGGCAGTGATGTAATGCTAAGGTTACTAATTATTGATGTCTAATGCTAAGGTTACTAATTATTGATGTCTAAATCAGCAAGTTGGCCATTGTAGTGCCAGGCAATGCAGAAAGTTAATAATTTTAGCAATTTCTATACACAAACTAATGGAAATCCATATTTTGGGGAGACTAAGCCCTAAAGTGGAGTTTATATAAAGCAAAGGGGTGCTAAACATAGAGGGGGATGTGACTTGGTGAAGGAGTATAAGCTTTAGAAGAGAATTGGGAGCCTAGATTGAAGAACTGAAAGAAGATTCAATTGCAAATTGGGTGAAATCTTGAGATAGATTCTTCTTAATTCTCCTTCTCTTCTTTATTTTCATCACGTTTAGACTACCTTGATTATTTTTTATATTATTATGGTGTGATTGATTTGTAATTATCTTACTCTTAATGCTTTCAATTTATTTGTCATTTATTGAATAATTTATATTTGGGATTTTACACTCGAGAGAGGTAATTTTTAATGGGATCTAGATATCACAACGTGAAATTGTAGATGACTCCAGAGAAATTTTAGGTTTTACGAATTCATTTACAAGAATTACGATCTTAATGAGTTGTTGATCTCCCAATGTTTATATAGTTATCAAAATTTGGATTTTAGAGATATATACTTGACTCGGCACTCGAGAAAGAGAGTTGAGTGAGTTCAAATTCTTGATTTATAAACCAATAAAACAATCAATATATAATGAGTCAAGAACATCATAATTGAAACATAAGTGAAATTGATTCTCTAGAGCTTCTATCCATTGAATTCCTTTTACCAAAGTTTTCACATGCTCTATTTACTTTTTATTCAAATTTTTTATCATTTGATTTTCCAAATAAAGTTAGGATTATTTATTATAGTAAATAGTGAATATTTGAGATTTACTCTCCATATGGAGATGACAACTATTCTCATCACTCTATTATAAAACTTGATACTATACACTTGTAGTAAGATTCATCAAGAACACCAATTCCTAACCATTCAGAGAAAGAAGAAAATAGTGACTCTAATTCTTTCTTAGAAGAAATAACATGTAGCACAACTCCTTTAGAGTTGGAAGATGGTGGACAATCAACAATTGATGAGCTCGAGGAGTTCAAGCTAGGTACATAGGAAGATAAGAGTCGTATTTTCATCACTAAGAGCAAGAAAGGCAAACACTAATGAGCCTGCTTAGGAAATTAAAGGATGTTTTTGCATGGACATAATCTAAAATGCCCAAATTTGATCCTAATATTGTAATGCATTCTTTACATATTTTACCAAGCACATGGCCAGTGAAGCAAGTGCCCAGAAACTTCAAGCCAAACTTGGTGAAATAATTGATTAATGAGATTAACAAGTAGCGAAAAGCCCACTTCATCTGAGAAATCAAGTTCCTAAGATGGATTTCTTATTATCTTAGTTAACAAGAAAAATGGGAAAATTTGAGTCTATGTCGACTTTCGCAATCTCAATGAAGCCTATTCAAAAAGATAATTTCCTGCTACCATACACAGAACTCCTCATTGATTATAATCGCTTTATGATACATTTCTTTCATGAATGACTATTTTGGCTACAACCAAATCAAGATGGTGCCAATAGGTAAAGATCCACTGCATTTCACACTCTAATAGTATCTTATGCTATAAAGTAATGTCATTTGGATTGAAAATTGTAGGAGCCACTTGTTAAACACCCATGCAAGTCATCTTTCATGACATGATTTACAAACGCATTAAATGCTATGTCAACAACTTAGTAGTTAGATCCAATGGTCATGATCAACATCATGAGAATCTACGTGTTGTCCTTTTCCACTTGAGGAAAAATAAGTTATTCATGAACCCACTTACATGTGTATTTGGAGTTGGGTTAGGCAAATTCTTGGGATTTATCATCCACCATCAAAAAATCAGGGTGGATCCATAAAAGGCAGAGGTTATCAGAAATATGCCTCCCCCATGGAACATAGATGAGCTAAGAAGAGGCAAATTATCTTATATTAGGAGATTCATTGCCAACTTGGCGAGGAGATGTCATCATTTCACTACCTATTCAAAAAAAAAGAAATAGCCTTTATTTTGGACTTCGTAATCCACTAGTTGTTGTTGCACTAGTCATGGGCAAACCACTTATTTTATACATCTCCACGAGTGAGCAATTGCTAGGGGTATTGATCACCCCAGAAAATCAAAACAATAAGGAATAAGAATTATACTACCTTAGCTATGAGGAATGCAACTATTCTTCGATCAAAAAGACATGCCTTGAACTGGTGTTTGCAATGCAAAAACTAAGGAATTACTTCCTTGCTCATGAGATCAGGCTGATCTCCAAGGAAAATTTGCTCAAATTTTTTATTATTCATTCCATCCTGTCAGGGCAATTAGCAAAGTGATCATTGCTATTGACATCACCTTTATCCTATGGAAAGTGGTGAAAGGAGTTTTGGTTGATTTCTTAGCAGCACATCTAGTTGATAAGGAAGTCTATGACATCCTAGAATTTTAAAGGAAATTTGAGATAACTGCTTTGGATGAACAATGCATATTAATTCATGAAAATTTGTAAGAAATCATATATTTCCTTTAATGTAGATAAGAGAGTAATGATTAATAACATATGGATTATATCTAATTTTCATGGATTATTACAAAAGATTTCTAAAAAGTGTTACAAAATAAGGTTGCATATGCATAGTTTAATGTGCATCACTGGAGCACCAAAAGTGGAGCAGCTTTATATACTCCATCACCCCCAAATCACAGCCCAATCCGTGTCTTCTTCCCCTCTCCCACGCCCTAGCCATTGCAACCCCTCTTTCACACCTCTTTTCAACCAATTTTGAAAGGGAAATTATTGTATGAGTGACCTATTGCCATTCCAAGTCATTAATGAGTGAGAATTCTTCCATTTGAGTGAAATAGAAGAGGGAAAAATCTAGAAAATTCACCAAAGTAGCCCTCTTATTGCAGTTGGTGGAAGAAATTGAAGATTTAGGGTGAAAATCAATAGGGAATCATATTGGTAAGTCTTTAATAGGTGAATTCTACTTTAAATTAGGTGTGTATTTTGCAATTTTATGGAAATTAGAGTTTTAAATTGAATGGATTATCTTTGTATTTTCATGGAGGCTTGGTTAGCATGTTTAATTATGATGTTTGTAGTGGCAATTAGCCATGGGAATTTTCTACAGATAGTTGCTCATGAAAGAAACAACCATATGTTTAGCCCTGTGTAGTGTATTATGCGAATAGATGGGTTGGAAAGACAATTTATGAACTTTATGGGATGATTGATTAGTTAGCTAGGCCAATTATGATGTTAATCATGTGGAACAATGATTATATGATTCTAGGAATGAATTCCAACTATGACACTTTTCTCAGAATTGAGAATTTAAATGATACATGATAAGTGTTTGATGAAATGACACTATGGAAAGGAAATTGTAATTATGTACTTTTACCATCAGATAAACTGTTCATTCCATAAGCAGTAAGCAAGGTATTATAATCTCCTAGATAGGGTATTGTATGTGTAATGGGATCAAGACACATCCTAATGTGGAATTGATGGACCGCACTTAATGAGAATGAATTGTGAATTGCGAAGTTAGAGATCAACAAAGGTCTAACTATTCCATGTAGGTAAGTAGGTTCTTCCTATGACATGCATGGACACAAGAATGGGTGGCAATAATGTGTATCCCATGGTCTTCTATACGGGCACCATGTTTGAATATTTTTTCTTACATTGTATCTTGATTTGAAATGCTAAAACTATATATTTCCATGAGTTTGTTTTGGAAACCAAATGCAATTACATTTTCTCAATGGATTCATGATGGAGCCATACATTTTCATGTGTTTTTTGTGAAATCTGGATCTGCTGTATGTGTCTAGTTGGTTTTGTTGAATGTTGCAGTTCATGGCATTTTCATGCCTTGTTGGAAATTGAACTTGAAATGATAAGATTATGCCAATTCTATATGTTAAATTGGAAAACTAATTCAACTATAGATGTTTCATTCATTTATGTTTTCCTTCTGGAAGTGGAGTGGATTCTGCTATGTATAAGTTAAATGCCTTGTTTGAATGTGTATTCCATGGTATTTCATCATGAGTTAAAAAGGGACATGAGTAGATTATGTGAGGAATGAAAACACCTTAAGGCCAAGTGTGTTTAATTGAATTGTTTTGACAATATTATGCATGATATTGCATGGCATGTCATCTTGAATTCTAAATCATATTGCGCATGGTTTATGAATTGTGTAATGGGCATGGTTAAATCATGTGAGATATGAGGAAGTTTTAATGTGATCTATGAGGATGTCTTGATGAGGTGTTAAAAAGGAAGTAAAATACAAGTAGGAATGTAGTTAAGAAACTACAATTGATGGGGCTAAAAGAAGAATTAAATAGATAAAGAAAAAAATGTAAAGAAAAAGGGGCAGCAGGTTCAATGCCGCAACATTATTTCTAGAAAAAATGCATTTGGATGTCCAGCAGGTTCAATGTTACGACACTAAAATCGTCCATGAAGAATGTATAGTATCCAGTCAGTTCAATGCTATGACACTGAAATCCAATGCTATGGCACTAAAGCTGCTATAGTAACTTGTGAGCTCTTGTTGGGATTTTTGTGTGGCGTTCTTCTAAGACTTAATGTGGCCTTTCTTGGATGTTTTTGAGAGTATAAAAGAGATCATGTAAATAGTAATTGTATGATAATATGGTAGTGCCTTGGTTTAATGAAATAGATATGCATGAATGTGACATGGCATTTATAAGGAGCATGACTTGGAAAGACATGCCTTAATGACACTGATAGTGAATTAAAATATAATGTGACATCATTGAGATACGACCACAATATGCCCATGATAACATTGGAGTGGCACGAATATCACATAAATGTGATATGTTGGAGAGCCCGAACTTGATATGAATCTGATATGACATCCATGGGGTGTTGACATGCCTAGGCAACATTATGAATCTGATATGACATCCATGGGGTGTCGGCATGCCTGGGCGGCATGTATGAATCTGATACGACATTCGTGGGGTGTCAACATGCCTAGGCTGCATGTATGAATATGAATGGCACAATTATGAAGTGATCCTAATATGACACCCACGGGGTGTAGTGCCTACATGGCATGGAGATGATACAGATTCGAAAGTGCCTACATGGAACGAGTGATATGAACATAATAGTGCCACTTGGTGGTACGACTTTAATATGAACATGATGATAGTGCCACTTGGTGGTAAAGCTTGACGTGAATATAAGAGTGCCTACATGGCACAAATATAATGTGACTATGAGAGTGCCGTGTGGCATGGATATGGATAGTGCTTGTGCGGCACTTAGATGATATGATATAATAGTGCTTGTGTGGCACGAATGATATGAGTTTGATAATGCCACTTGATGGTATGACTTGACATGATCGTGATGGTGCCTGCATGACACCAATATATGGGGATATGAATTTATGCCTGTGGGGTGCGAATGAGCCTAGAATGGCACAGATATGGTATGACTATGATAGGAATGTGTCATTAGCATGGACACCATGGTGGCGTGGAAGTGACACAACACCAATAAAAGTCATGATAAACAAAAGAATTGGGCAATAAAGCCTGGAACCACTATACCCGATTTCCCCCATAGATGTGAATGGAGAACTTGAAATCCTTGTGTTGCAATGATGGTAGGGTACCCTAGGGAGCAACAATAGTGTTATCTTGGATCCAGCAACATTGATAGCTAGGGTTATAGGGATGAACTCATTCCACATCAAAGAGAGAAGAAGGGAGGTGTCGTACAATTGAGAAATTCTAGAAATGAACGTATGTGTATGAATGATAAAGCCTATCATAGTCATAGTCTAAAAATGATGAATGTATATGAATGAGGATGCCTTGTAATAAGGCTGGTTTTGATAATGATGTCATAGTGTTGCTGTATATGAATGAAAATGTATGAGGATGAGGCTAGCCCTAGTGATGATGAGAGAATAGTGTATGTGCATAAAAGAATGTTGGCTAAGAACATGTGTATCAGGAACATGTGGGCAATGTTACAAAATTCATTCAGCATATAATGAAATTGTATATGTATTAATCTTGATTATGCTCTCTTAATGGTCTATTTGCCATTATTTTTCACTTTGCCTACTTACTGAGTTTACCGAACTCACACTATTTTATTTATGATTTTTAGTTGACAGGTCAAAAGACAGAGCCTAATATGGGGTTGGAGCTCATGACTGGGAATAGGCAATGATCCTCATGCACAGTTGAGGATTTTGGATGTTAAATTCTCTTTTTGTTAACAATTAGTGTAATGTGTAAAAGTTGTAAATTGTAAAAATTTCAATTTATCTATATATTAAGTCATTTATGAATTAATTACCTTGGCATGTCATAATAGTGAAATGGATTTGTGCAGATGTGATATCAATTGCCATCACAACACAACTTGTGATTCTAGGCAAGGTGTGGGTGTGTATTATTATGTATAATGGTTTTCATTGATAAATGAGATTAAATGGAAATGATTGTACAAGTATGGAAGTTACTATTTAAGGGAGAGACTGCAAGAGATTCTTCCTTGAGTTGTAATTAGGTAGCACCCTAAAAGCGGAGTATTATAAAGTCATTGTGCAAGAAGATTTATCAAATGAAGAAGTGTTCATTATACAGGCAAACACACCTTGGCAAATGTATTTTAATGGTGTTGCTAAGACGGTCAATGCCGATGTTGGGATTGTCTTTATCTCACCATAGAAAGACATCTTCTCATGTTCCTTCTACTTGGGAAGGAATTATACCAACAATGAAGTACTTTATGAGGCATTAGTCCTAAAACTTCAAATCACCCTCAACTTTGGAATAACAAAGCTAAATATTTTTGACAACTCAAAGTTAGCGGTATGACAATTAACCATTGAATATAAAATTCATCAGCTCAATTTATACCAATATTATGACATCATGTAACGGTTGTTGGAAGAACCTTTCTAAGTTAACATTGAGCATGTTCTAAGAGCCGATAACAGTTTTGTTGATGCTTTAGCAAACTTAGCAACTACTCTTGTGGACAAACATTAGTAAACTTAGCAAACTTGCTTTAGCAAACAAGTGGACAAGGAGTTGTTTTCTTAGTTGAGCATTTAAGTTGCATTCACAAAACATATTGCAAAGAGGACAACAAACGGGTAAAATGCACAACTTACATGGAATTGACAATTGATGATTGACGAACCCCATACATTGACTATTTGTAGTATTAGATCCTGTCAGAGAATTCACAATAGAGATTTGCTCTAAGAAGAAGAAGAGATTCAATATGCACTTATACAAGCACATTTTAGTGAATATTGGTCACCCATTTGGCCAAAGGTTATACAGAAAAATTAAATGCGTAAGCTATTACTAGCCTACCATGGTCTCAAACTCACTACAATTTGTCAAGTCATGTCTCCAGTGCTATCTTCATGAAGATATCAGGCATGTGCCACCATCAAAGTTGACTCCAACAAGCATCTATTGGCTATTTGCATAGTTGGGATTTGACATCATGGGTCCAATCAACCCACCCTCTTCCAAGGGGCATGCCTACATTCTAGTAGCAACTGATTACTCTTCAAATGGGCAAAAGCAAACTCATATGGAAGAGTTAGAGCCAAAGAAGTGATCGAATTAATCAAATTCAATCATGTATCAATATGGTATCCCACACCAAATCACATCAAACAGTGGTACATTCAAAATGAAAAAAATGGAAAGGTTTTATCCAAAGTAGGGTATTAAACATCATATCATCCACAAGGTAATGGGAAAGAAGAAGCATTTAATAAAGAAATCATAAGGATCATGATGAGGATGATAGATAAGAACAATCGAGACTAGCATCTCAAATGCCAAAAGTACACTGGGCTTATTGCCCCACTCATTGCATAACAACTAATGTAATTTTGTATTCTGTAGTATTTAAGGTGGAGGTAGTCTTACCTTTGGAAGTGCAATTACTGTCACTAAGAGTTGCAATGCACTCATGGTTGATAATAGATCAACAAGCTAAGTTATGGTTTAGGGAGCTCAATGCTTTAATCAGTTACAAGCCAAACAAAGAATCAAGTTGTATCAAGCTCTCATAGCTGAGGCATATAACCAATCAGCTAAGAACTAAATTAATTGCAGATGGCAAGTTAGTTGGCCAATTTGAACCTAAGTGGGAGGGTCCTTATGTCATCTAGGAAGCTTATGTGAATGGTTCATACCGAATTGCCAAGAGCAATGGCATAGAAGAATTACCCATTAGTGGGCATTTCCTAAAGCTTTACTATGCATAAGCTAGAAGGGAGTAATTATTGGGGGCATTATTCCCCTTCCTAACTCCTTTAAATGTTTCTTAAGGGATTTGATTAGTTGGTGAAGTTTAAATCATTACTATGCATGAAATATGTCAAAGGTTGACATTTAAAGAAGCAAAACATCATTAGTAAAGTGATAAAATAATACATTCATAAATTATAAACTTTCATACATAGAAAAGAATTTATAAGCGAGTCAAAGTAGCCAAAATAGACTCCTTGAGATGATCAAACTGCTCCATTGTTATCTTAATGACCTAAGTAACTTCTGGGCTTACAACTAAGGAGGACTTCAATTCTGATAAAGTCCCCTCAATTGTCATCACCTCTTGCTATGAAGAAACTATCTCTTCTTCAAAGTGATGGATAATCTGAAAGTCATCCACTATTAGTCCCTGAAGGAAGGCAAATACCTAAGATGGGAGGGGTGAATTGAGAATTTTAAACTTTTTCTTAAGCCCTTTGAGATATAACGTCACTCTAGCAAGCAAGGCAATCAACAGTAATCATGTAAATAAGTAAGACACAAATATTTTTATAGTGGTTCGGGCAACCATTCCTACTCCACTGTTCCAAGCATAGTTTCTTCTTAATGTCTTGGGTTCTACTATCTCACTCTAGGGGGCATAAACAGTGCTCCTAGTACTCTTCTAGATTTTAGCTCTAGGGGGCGTATTCACAGTGCTCCCAGCACTCTTGGAGATTCTAGCTCTAGGGGGCATATTCACAGTGCTCCTAGCACTCTTCTAGATTTCAGCTCTAGGGAGTGTGAATAAACAACTCTTGTCTGCACTCAGACAGTCACTATTCTTCTTGAGTCTATTCTCAACCACTAGCTCAAGGAATTTTACAAGGAATTAATATCAGTAGTTTAAGTACAAGAATTTCTCAATAAGCATAGGGGGAGGATTCTAAAAATTGAATGCAAAAGTAAATGATCTTCCCAAAGGTAGTTGAGAGCCTTTAAAGAAAGTTGAGGAAGGTTTGAATGCAAGGCTCTTAACTCTTGAAGGATTGTGGAAGGTTTAGTTCCTCCTACTCTAATGATGCTTCATTTATAGCTACTTTGAATTCTAGTCGTTGGTGGTAGGTGAGCTCAATTAATGATAGAAGACATTTTGATTGGCATTTTTGAATTCTTTGACTTCTGCTTAATCCTCATATATTGAAATGCCTGTAGTGCTGACCTTGGAGAAGATGGTTTCTGGTTTCTTAATAGGCTCTAATTGAGGTATTGCTACAATAACTGACTTTTTCATCAATATGGAAAGAATGTTATTAATGCTAAGCAAAGAACAATGATTCATCCTGACCATTGCTTATCTTTTACTTATAACAGATGAAGTATCTATCTAACTATTCAAAAGACAAAGTTTCTTCATCTTTTGGTTTGTTTTTTGTGAGTAGGAGATGAATCATCCTTTTCATTGTTGACAGACAAATCATCCTTTCCAGTACTTTGTCTGTTGAACTATAAAAGCACGAATATCTCATTTCTTTAGCACTTCCTCTGTTGAGTTGTCTATTGTAAGTAATCGATGAAGTGTTAGAGCATAGACAGATTTCCTTCATTGCGTTATCTGATGGGTTGTCTGTTATATTTGATAGACTAAGCTTCAAGGCTTAGACGAATTTTCTTCACGGCTTTGTTGGATTATCTGCTAAGTTTATATTTGAATAAACAAAACTCTGTTGCTCCACCAAATCAACTTTTTGCTCTGCCATATAATTCTTATTTCTCTGTTGTTTGTTGATAGCAGATGATCATTGGCTATGATAGATAAAGTCTTGCTTCTGCCATACGATCCTTCCTTCTCTGCTTTGTCTATTGATAACAGACAATCATTAGCTCACTTATGATGGATGAAGTCTTTGCTCTACCACATTATCCTTTCATTGCTCTGCTAGGAGGTCTTCACTCCTTTTTCTGTTCTCATTAGATGACCATTGGCTTAATTGTGGCTTGCTTATGATAGACGAAGTTTGTTGTATGCATACTATTTTGAATTCATCATATATAATCTTCCACTTTGATAGACGAATAGAAACAACTGAATTTTTTTCATTCATGCTTTGTTTATTAGTGATACTTCATCTTTTGCTTCTTTATTTGCCCAATTCTTGTCCCCATGGAATATGTTTTCTATACTCATTTTTCTTACGACCTGCAACTTGATTCTGCATGCTAAATCTTGGCAATAACCATTAGTACATAATCATTAATCAAGTTTTGTTTGTCATCGAAACCATGCATTTATATCAACATTCTCCCCCTTTTAGTTGATGACAAAACTTGATTAAAAATTATCTCATAAAAGATAATCTCCCATTGAATGTATGTAGATAAAAAATGTTTACAATATTTAATCATTTCACAAGTTGTTATCTTCTGGTATTTTCCTATCTTGTTTTATATATATTCTGCCCCTCATTATTTTGAATGTTCTCCCCCTGATTAGTTAAAGATTATTTATTTTTATATTCCCTTTTTGAAATAATTTGCATAGTCTTCTCTCCCCCTTTGAAGCAAAAACAAAACATCCATGCCTAGTAAGATACACACACAAAGGGAAGTAGCTAAAGAATATTTCATTTCATTTTAGTACAAACAAAGCTATAGACAAGAAGATAAATAATTCAGCTTGCATGGAAAGAGCAGGAGAGGTTGTGTGTAAGACTGTGGAGAAGGGGGTGATGGTAGTGGAGAACTTTGTATCACAATGAGTGATATACAAAGTTTCAAGGAAGGGAAGAGGAGAAGGAGTTGATAATGAGGCTATTGGAGCCTCCTTCTGCCTGTCTTCAAGAGCCCCAGCAAATGATGAAGTTGGATCCAAGGGCAAAAGTGGTTGAGATATGAGTTATATTCTTGGGAGCTACATCTTGAAGAGAAATACTTCTAATGGTAGAGATGATTTGGAATACTATTATAAGTAGAATTAATATCATCCTAGCAAGAGAAGTGAGGAGACATCCTTAGATGCTTCAATTTCCACCACACAATGGTCTGCCTTTCATATCTTCTTCCTAAATGCCTTTTCCTAAGGTATTTCATCTTTGTGGTGTGGAGAAGAGTTGCTGGTCATGGGTTAAAATAGACTCGATATGGGGTCTATAAGAGGTACATGATGTGATTTTCTAAGAAAGAGAGAATAACTCGTGCAAAAAATAGAGTTTGATGTGATAAAAATAGATCTAAGTTAATTATGCCTCAAAAATCAAACTTCAGACGAAGTACGAATAGGCACTATATAGAATGACTTACTTCGTCTAAGACAAAGTCTAGTCTTAAGTAAGCATATTCAACATTGCAAATTCAGGCACAGAGATATTAAAGATTTTATTCTAGATTATCATAATTTTCATGCTTAATTCTCCTTTATGTTGCAGAAGGTGTCTAATGACAGTGGCTTAGTAAAAATATCAGCAAGTTGAGCACCTGTGGGCACATATTCTAGACAAAATCATATTTTTCACATGATCTCAAATAAAGTGGTGCTTAATTTCTATATGATTAGTTCTTGAATGTAAAACAGGATTCTTTATCAAGCATATGGCACTAGTATTGTCACATTTAATGGGTATGTCTCTATAGCTTAGTCCATAATTGAGAAGTTGTTTCATCCATAAT
The DNA here is from genome assembly GCA_036873735.1 of Pouteria campechiana. Taxonomy (NCBI): domain Eukaryota; kingdom Viridiplantae; phylum Streptophyta; class Magnoliopsida; order Ericales; family Sapotaceae; genus Pouteria; species Pouteria campechiana. The sequence goes on from JAYJMB010049641.1 coordinate 59,119, forward strand.
AATTGAGCACAACAACTTCCAGCTACTATATATTCAGCCTTTGCTATAGAGAGATCAACACTAGTTTGTTTTCTAGTGAACTATGATACTAGACTATTTCTTAGAAATTGACAGGTTCCACTAGTACTTCTTCTATCAACTTTATATCCTTCAAAATCAACATCTGAATATCCAATGAGTTCAAAATTAGTTCCTTTGAGATAATAGAGTCCTAGATTTTATGTGTTAGTCATATACTTAAATATTAGTTTCATAGCACTAAGATGCGATTTCCAAGGATTGTCTGAAATCTAGCACATAAGTATACAATGAAGAGAATATATGGTCTAGATGTAGTCAGGTAAAGAAGAGATCCAATTATACTTCGATATAATTTTTTATCTATGAGTTTACCTTTTTCATCCTTGTCTAACCTTGTTGATGTGCTCATTGGAGTGCTTGCTGCCTTAATTTCTTCCATTTTGAACTTCTTTAACATCTTTTTAGTATTTTAGATTAGCAAATATAATTTTCATCATCTCTTTGTTTGATTTGCAGTCCAAGGAAGTAATCCAATTCTTCCATCATACTCATTTCAAATTCAGTCTCCATGATCTTTGAGAAATCTTGACAAAGTTTTTCATCAGTAGCTCCAAATATAATATCATCCACATAAATTTGAACTATCAAGATATATTTGTCAATATTTTTGATAAATAAAGTAGTGTCAACCTTTCTTCTCTTGAATTTATGATCACTTAAGAATTTGCTCAACTTTTCATACCAAGATTTTGGAGCTTGTTTTACACCATATAATGCCTTATCGAGCTTATAAACATGATTGGGTTGATCATCATTCTCAAAACCAGGAGGTTGTTCTACATACACTTCTTCTCGTAAATATCCATTTAGAAATGCACTCTTTACATCCATTTGAAATAATTTAAAGTTCTTATAGGATGCAAAAGTGAGTAGCATTCTAATGACTTCTAATCTAGCTACAGGGGCATATGATTCTTCAAATTCAATTCCTTCTTCCTTCTTCTTGGGAGTACATCTTAGCAACTAATCATGCTTTGTTTCTTACAACTAACCCACTCTTTGTTTCTAAATACCCATTTAGTTTCGATTACATTAACATTCTCTAATTTTGGAACTAATTTCCATACTTTGTTCCTCTCAAATTGGTTAAGCTCTTCTTGGATTGCTATAATCCAATTTTCATTATTCAAAGCTTGATCAATGTTAGTTGGTTTTATGATAGAGATGAAAGCATAATGGCCATAGATATTTTGCATAGACCTTCTTGTTTTGACATAGTTATACACATTTCCTATGATTTGCTTTCTAGGATGAGCAGTAACAAATCTCAAATCAATAGGAGGTTGATAGGGAACGTTACCTACTCTTACCTCCTCTTCTTTTTTGAACTTTGTATGTCTTCATAGTTTGTGCCATCCTCTTGATCCTTCAATTTGAGCTTCTTTGTACTTATTGCAGCTTTATTTGCATCACAATCACACTCCTTTCTTGTGGTTATATTTGCTTCATCAAATTTAATATGTATGGACTCTTTTACAACCTACGTTTTCTTATTGTAGACTCTAAATGCTCTATTGTTGGAAGAGTGACCTAGAAAGATAACTTCATCGCTTTTTAGATTAAACTTTCTAAGATTATCTTTTCCTTTGTTCAGCACATAGCATAAGTATCCAAAGTGATGGAGATATGAGATATTTGGTTTTCTTCCTTTTCAAAGCTCATATGGGGTTTTTTTTAAGATTGCTTTTATGGCAACCTTATTCAGCACATGGCAAGCTGTGCTAACTGCTTCTCCCTAGAATCTTTTAGACAATTTACTTTCATTCAACATAGTTCTTACCATTTCCTGAATTGTCTAATTCTTTCTTTCTACAACTCTATTTTGTTGAGTTTTGGGTGATGAGAAACTATGTTGAATTCCTGTTTCATCACAAAAATCAATGAATTTTCTGTTCTTGAATTCACCACCATGATCATTGAGGATGGATACAATTGATATTTGTTTCTTATTTTGAACCAGCTTTGAAAATGTATAAAACTTTGAAAATGCTTCATCTTTGCTAGTCAAGAAAATTACCTATGTAAATCTAGAGTAGCCATCCACTATCACATATATATATATATATATCTTTTTCCTCCAAAGGTGACTATGTCTGATGGTCCAAATAGATCCATACGCAATAGTTTTAGGGGTCTGAATGTAAATACTTCATTTTTAAGATGAAAGGATACTTTGACCTTTTTTGATAATTGACAGTATTTGCATATTTGATTTTTATCATAGTTTAATTTTGGTAGACCAATCACAAGATCCTTTTTCCACAAAGATTTGATATTTGATATATTGATATGTCCTATCCTCTTATGCCATACCCATGGATCATCCTTGACTGTAATTAAGTATTTTTAAATTATATCATCTAGTTATACTAGACAAATATTTCCATGCCTTGTTTTGATAAACATTAAGTCATTGCCTGTACTGAATATATTACATGTAGATGGTTCAAACACAATTTTGTGACCCTTATCCCTGTTGAGTCTTTATCATATATATATATATATATTCTCTAGCTTGGTTCCTTGAAGACTTTTTGAAGTGCTTCTTTTTTTTGTTATCCTTCTCATTCATATTTACTTTTTCTTCATTAGAACACTCAGAAGACATGTGTCTGATCCCACCACATCTATAGCATGTTGGGAGATCCTTCTTTCTTGCAGCCATTTTCTTTTGTTGTCTTGGTCGTCTCCTTGAAGAGTTGTCTTTGCTACTTCTTGCAAGGTTTCTGAAGTTTTTGACCAACATGGTCATATTATCTTCAAATTGTGATGCTTGATCATTGATGCTCTCTTTGGTCACTTTCAGAGAAATACTTTTTCTTTTTTGGCTTTGTTGGCTCCTCCCTTTTATTCTTGATCAGCTTGTGTCACATTAATGAGCTGATAAGATCGTCCACCAGAAGAGTATTCATGTCATTTGCTTCTCTACTACTATGATCTTCTAGTTCCATGAATCTAGTAGCACTCTTAATATCTTTACCACCTATTCAAAGTTTGTGACTTCTTTTTCCAAAGCTTTCAAGGCGTTAGTAACCATAGAAAAATGAGCATACATTTCAGAAATACTTTCTCCTTCTTTCATCCTAAAGTTTTCTAGTTCTCCTATCAATATTTTTCTTCTAGTTCCCTTGACTTGTGAGGATCCTTCATAAATAAATACTAATTTATCCCAAATACCTTTTGTAGTAGTGCAAGAGGATACTCTATCAAACTCAGATGAAGATAGTCTACAAAATAAAGAGTTCATGGCCTTTGCATTATTTTAGACTGAGGTAGCTTCCTCTTTAGTCCATACATCTACTTTAGTAGTTGCAAGAGTGATTCCAACGTTAATACCCTTCTAAGACTCCATATCATTGGGTATAATAAATTACTTCATTGTCGACTTCCAATAAGCGAAGTTAGTTCTATCAAATAGGGGTGGCTGAGTAAACGATTGCCCCTTGGCAAATATTTGCAATGAGGATGATGGGTTTTCCATTGGATCAATACAAGTCTTTATATAGCTCACTTTAATACCACTTGTTGGTCCCAAAGGTTGGGCAAAAACCTAGAAGGGGAGGGGTGAATTGGGTACCAAAAAATTATTCTCAACCCATTTAGGATTAATCATCTCTCTAGCAATCAATCATTCAATCAACAAATGCACAAATAAATAAGACAATGATTTTTATGGTGGTTTGAGTAAACACTCTACTCCACTCTTCCAAGAATAATTTCCTCTTAGTGTTTTGGGTTCCACTATTTCCAATAGCAGAAATATAATAGTGCTCCTAGCACTTTTCTAGATTCCACATCTAGGGGGCATAAACAGTGCTCCTAGCACTCTTCTAGATTCTAGCTCTAGGGGGTGTATTCCTAGTACTCCCAGCACTCTTCTAGATTCTAGATCTAGGGGGTATATTAATAATGCTCCAGGAACTCTTCAAGATTCTAGCTATAGGGGAGCGTGAATAAATAGCTTTTGTTTGCACTCAGACAATCACAACTCTTTTGAGTCTAGTCTTAACCACTAGCTCAAGGAATTTTACAAGGAATGAATATCAGAAGTTTAAGTACAAGAATTTCTCAGTAAGCATAGGGAAAGGTTTCTAAAAATTGAATTACAAAAGTAAATGATCTTCTCAAAGGTAGTTGAGAGCCTTTAAAAAAAGTTGAAGAAGGTTTGAATATAAGGCTCTTAACTCTTGAAGGATTGCGGAAGGTTTAGCTTAGATCAATAACTGCTCTCAAGAAGATTTTGAATGATTTTCTCAATACTTGGTTAGTTCCTCCTACTCTAACGATGCTTCATTTATAGTTGCTTTGAATTCTAGTCATTGGTGGTAGGTGAGCTCCATTAATGATCGAAGATGTTTTGATTGGCGTATTCTAAATTCTCTGACTTCTACTTAATTCTTGTATGTTAAAATGCTTGCAGTGCTAACCTTAGAGAAGATGACTTCTAGTTTCTTAATAAGCTCTGGTCGAGGTATTGCTTTAATGGATAACTTTTTCATCAATATGAAAAGAATATTATTAATGTTGAGTGAAGACCAACGATTCGTCCTGACCATTACTCATCGTTTACTTATGACAAATGAAGTATCTATCTAGTTGTTCATAATACAAAGTTTCTTTATCTTCTGGTTTGTCTTTTGTGAGTAGCAGATGAATCATCCTTTCCGTTGTTGGTAGATGAATTATCCTTTCTAAGGCTTTGCTTGTTGAACTGTAGAAGCATGGAAATCTCATTTCTTCAGTGCTTCATCTGTTGAGTTATCTGTTGTAAGTAATAGATGGAGTGTTGGAGCATAGATGGATTTCCTTCATTGCTTCGTCTAATGGGTTGTCTGTTATAAGTGACAGATTAAGCTTCAAGGCATAGATGAATTTTCTTTACGGATTGGTCTATTGGATTATCTGCTGAGTTTATCTTTGAATAGATAAAACTCTGTTGCTCCACCAGATGAACTTCTTTGCTCTGCCATACGATTCTTATTTCTCTGCTTTATCTATTAACAATAGATGATCATTGGCTTAACTATGATAGATGAAGTCTTGCTTCTGCCATACGATCCTTACTTCTTCACTTTGTTTGTTGATAGCAGACAATCATTGGCTCACTTATGATGGATGAAGTCTTTGCTATGCCACACAATCCTTTCATTGCTTCGCTAGAAGATCTTCATTCCTTTGTCTGTTCTCATCAGACGGCCATTGGCTTAACTGTGGCTTGCTCGTAATATATGAAGTCTATTGTATGTATACTATTTTGCATTCATCAGATATACTCTTCCACTTTGATAGACATATGGAAACAACCAAATCCTTTTCATTCGTGCTTTGTCTATTAGTGATACTTCATCTTTTGCTTCTTTATTTGCCCAAGCCTTGTCACCATGGAATATGTTTTTTGTGCTCATTTTTCTTAAGACCTTCAACTTGATTCTGCATGCTAAAATCTTAACAATAACCATTAGTACTTAATCTTTAATTAAGTTTACTTAATCTTTAATTAAGTTTTGTTTGTCATCGAAATCATGCATTTATATCAGTAACGATCAATTGGCCTACATATATAACATGTATCATAATTTAAGTTAACATATTTTCCTCATGCAAAAATAACTTTAATTAGTCATTTCAAGTCAATTGAACCCAAATTCAAGATACTATATGTCATGCCTCACCTTCTGAGGTGTGACCTACCATTTTCCACGTAAATTTATCTAATTTTGCCCACTTTTAGGGTGGGGGTGTTCTACCCAAAATTTAGCAGAGCCTAACCTGAAATTTTAAGGTCTAACCAATACAATTATATATCACATAAATAAAATAATAATATAGATTCTAAATACAAACACCCACTATCCCACAACCCAAGATCTGATTGGATCATGATGGCACTCACAAGAAAGTATACAAATCCAATTTCAATACAATACTAAATCACTTTGACATACCAATACACTATATTATACATCAATGAAAACCTTCTAAATGTCATATTTGAAACAAATACAATTATACATGAACATTATGGGATTCCAATCCCACTGAAATAATACAACATTCTGTCACAAGGTAAATTTACTTCACAAATAAATTACTCTTCTATGTTTTCTGTCATTGTAATCTTCCATGGCTTCACCTGCCAGCTAAAAATTAAAATAAACAGGATTGAGTCTAAACAGACTCAGTAATCAGACTGTATAACAAACAATAATCAATAATAGGGATCCCTCAGGTACCCTTATTTACATTTCACACATATAAAATCCAATCCATAACAAAATGCATATATAAACATATCTCGTCCAAACCATACATTTTGGAATTTCAAATTTCCAATTCACATATTCAAATTCAGGATATTCATAATCCTTAACATAACGAAGCATAAAATAAGCCAAGGGATAATCTATCCCTTTCAATCAAGCATACATTACATTTTATTTTGATAGGATGTTCAACATCCCGCTTCATTCTTACAAATTCTTACACAAAATAGGGAATAATCACTATCCCTTCATTCTATTCATAAATTCACATATCATAACATAACTTAGGGGGTAATGATTATCTCCATTCAATCAAATAAATATACAAATACAGTCTACTTACTTTACTGACAAATCATCTCCATAATGTCACAAGCTTCATAGCTTCTCAACCATATGCAATTTGCCCTATACACACAAATAGGTCATTCATTTACAAAGGTAACTTTGCCTAATTTACATCAAACCAATACAAAACAAATCCTAAATAGTGTGGTCAATCCAATTACATGCCACAACCATATGCATTTTGTATATGACATGATCATTATGTATTCAACACAATTCATAATTGAACATATTTGAAACAATCCAATAAAGTCTTTAATCCAACTAATTTATGGCTTACATAGTCAGTACACAAAACATCAAAATTTTGATATTAACCAACTTCCCCATGTTAATTTCACATAATTCATAAAATTCCCCAAAATTCACTATTCACAGAATCCTAACAAGTCAAAAAATCATGACTTTCAAACCCAATTAACTCCCAATTTATGGTAATTAACTCAATACTCATTTTTCCCATAATTACTGATATCATTTTCTTCTAAAAATCACTTTTCAAAAAATTGTATAAAAATCTAATTTATAGAAATCTCAAATTCAAACAAGAAAGGGCATCTTAAATCCCATAAATATGCTTCCAAGCCCAAAGTTTCAAGTAGCACCATCCATTTGCACCAAACAACATCTTATTCCCCAATCCACGAATCCAATAGTTGAATTTTATCATCTTCATGAAGAAACAATGGATTCTCACTTAAAGTAGAAATCCCCTAGCTAAATCATGGTGGAAATGCTAAACAGAGTCTAGGGCATAATTTTGGGGCATGGGAGAGGAAACGGAATGAAGAATAATGAAACGGAATAAATTTGGGGCTTAAAACATCATATTGTTTTGGTGCTCCGGCGCACCAACAGGCCTTTGTCATGACATAGAAAGCCTATGTCATGACATAGACCTCACTGACTACCTAGTGTCATGACATAGAAAATCTATGTTACGACATTGAATTCCTGTGTCGCGACACTAACCTACTACCTCAATGTACAACTAGTAATTTGAGCATAACTTTTACATGGAATGTCCAAATGACCTAATTTTTGAAGCATTAGAAATTTAGAAGGGATAAAACTATTATATTTACCAATCTTTCCAAATCAGCCTACAAACATGTCAAAAAGTTTTATAAAGTTGACTCATTTCATTCATCTCGTTATTTTTTAGAACAACTTCAGTGTATTAGTCATAACTTCATCATATGACATCAGAATTGAGTGATTTTTCTTTCATTGGATAGATAATTTCATGATATATAACTTCTATGTTGAACATATTTTCAAATTAGTCACATATCAAAGTCAAACTTCAGTCACAATGATCCCCTTTTTCCAGATTTAGTTTTTACACTGATGAAAGATCACCATGGCCTCATTTTACATAAAATATTTTGAATTTCTAAATAATAACTTCTAACACATCATATACATGAAATGAATTATGTTCATACCATTCACTAACTGATTTGAGCTCAATTATAAAAAATACTCATTCAGTTCTTTTTAACTGAATTTTCATATATAAACAATGCCATAGGCCATTTTCATTCCAAATTGCATTCAATGCTCAAACCAATGTTCCACATACATTACAATATGTATAATAACTATCTTAGGACATTCAAATTGATCATCAACATGCTTTTTCCCCAATTCATCACTCCAATTCTTTTTCTTCTTATAGCCGTTATATAATTTAAATTTATGAAATTTATGAAATTCAAGCATCAAACTCTATCCATGTCCACATAAGAAATTTTTAATCTCCTCAAACATCATATAAGGCTATTCATGTGTCATATATATGCTTTTGCTCAATTTCACTACTTAAGTTCTTTTCTTTTCATTGACTTTATATAGCTCCAATATTGAAATTTATCAAATTCATAAGGTAAACTCTACCCATTTCCACATGAGTAGATTTCAAACACCACAGGTGTTACACTACATTTTGGCCATGTCATTGCCCATATATAGGGGTGGGTCTAAATGTCTTTCAAATGCTAGAGATGTATCCCTACATTGTTTGATAATTTTAGCTACATGCCTCATAGAAAATCTACTCCCAATCATGTACATTCTTAATTTCACATAGTTAACATGATATTAACAACATAATCAAGGTAAATAGCCACTAGAAATCATTTAAAGTCTGCCCATGCATCAACTTACACCTAAACAACTCCTCTCTTAGACATTTCATCAAACAGTTTCTAGGCATGTTTTAAAAACATAATTTTAGCAATATTTAGCTAATTCTTAGCATAAATAACATCTTACAAGCATCAATTAATCATCAATTAAGCCTTATATGTATTCCATTCATCATAAACAGGCCACACATGCCTAACAACCCCATTATGTCCATCAATATTGCTATCCATGAAATGGGCAGCAATATATGGGCAAATCATGCCCCAATTGATGCAATCAAACCTCTATTCACTCTTAAATAGATTTTCCCACAAAATACCTAAATAAATCAAGCATTTTTTGCCCTAAACAACCCCCAAAATCTGCCCATTAACTCTAGCAAACCAAAAACACAAAATTGATTGCGGGGGGGAGGGAGGGTTTACCTTCAATTTCATGTTGGAAATAAGTAGTTTCTTTAGTTTCTCCACCAGAATCAGCAACAAATAATTCTTAATAGCAACATTTGTCAATGTTCCCTTCTCTAAACACATCCCAAGTGAATGAAAATAGGTGTAAACAACTTATCCTTGCTTGGGCAAAATTTTCAAGTGGATTTCACGTTGAAATAGGTGGAAAATTGAGTGTGGGGAGATTGTAAGAGATGAGTTCCTTCCTTTTGGTTGTAAATGGTAGAAAGGAATGGGATATGACATGGGTGATGGAGTAGCTTTAGAATTAGTAGCTGTGATGCTTTAGTAGTGCACCACCTCTGTTATACACATGCATTGAAAATTTTCAAAATTGCACCCTAATTTCCATACAAATAATCACATAGTTGATCAATTTAATGTCATCTCATACTTAGCTAAAATATTGTTGCCCCAATTTGAATTTTTTCATGTATAAGATTGCCCCAAAGAAGTAATTACATAAAAATTTATTTGCCTTGAATTCTAACCCACTTGATAATTAAGCCCCAATTATTACATAAAAATAAATAAAGCATTTGAAAATTCCACATTGTATACTTATTTTTATCTCAATAAGTCTTTCATGCAAATTTTCAAAATTATTTTGCATAGATAATACACAAAATTTCAAATTTATCAAGTTAATCCCATTATTTTTGTTCTTAATTATCCACCAGGAGAAGTTTCAGTGCGTTGGACATAACTTCTTCATCAAAATTGAGTGATTCTTATTCCATTAGATATGTAATTTCATGGGTTACAACTTTGATGTTGATCACTTTTTTTTGAATTAGCCTCTATTTGGATTCATGGAGCCTCAAAGTGATGTATTTTGAATTTGGAGAACATTACACTATTTTAGCTATAACTCTCTCATATAACCTCAGAATTAAATGTTTCTTAATTCATTGGAAAGATAAAACAAGGATTAATCATGTTATACTCTTCTTAGTACTATTTCATCAAAAACCTATAGTACAATTTTTAAATCTCTAGATACTCATTATCTACAAGTTGAGATTTTATTCTAAATTATGTATAAATACATTTGAACTGAATTCTTACAAAAATCCACATTCAAAATATCCATTTCACTACTGAATTCTTGTTTTCCCTAAACCCTAACTTCTCAATTATGAAGGTTTACTTTAAAATCCAAAATTCAGAAATTCTAGCCATTAAAACTATTAGTGGATAATGGAAATTGCTTACCACTTACTTTACTCCAACTGAAATCCACCAAATCAAGTTGCAAGATGAGACCCCAATTTGTTCTTCAACTTCCACGATCTCAATCTGTTGACTTTGGTGTTTGCTTGATACTGGGTTGTTACTAAACTGATTATCATCAATTTTCCCAACTTAATTTGTCAAACCCCATGTGAAATAGAATTTTCTGAAACTTGGGAATGAAAGGGAAGGCTAGAAATTGATGGGGCTGAAAGATAGAGCTGGTGGAGCAATTTAAACTCCACCCCACATGGTACTCCAGCGGTGCATACCAATAGAAGCATATGTGGCCCATCCATCATTCATTCTAACCTTCTTTAGCACTAAAATTTCTTCCTATATTTCATAATACTTAATTCATCCACCACTCCCACCATGATCCTTACATTTATATTACAAATCATACATATACAGTTCCTTTATATACTATAAAACAGTTCTCCCCATTTCAAAAATTTTAGGGTCTCACACAAATCATGTAACTACTCACATATATTTTTAGTAGTCTAATTACATTAATTTCACCTGCACTTCATATACACTCGCAACATTTCATTTCAAAATTAATTTCCTTCACCTCAAGGCATTATAAGCTAAAACATTTTACCCCCATTTTCAATACCTCGGATGTTACAAATTTGTCCCTGTATGACAATTTAAGAAAATTTTAAAAAATTCCTCACTTTAAACACACTAGGTGTTACAATTTGACCTTGCCAATGGTTACCTCATCCGTGCTTGAAGAAGTTCAAAAGGGCTAGTTAGTGGAAAATCTACATGAGCAAGAATATGCCTGTAGTTGGACACTGGCTAACATTAAAGGGAGCAGCCCTATTTGTTGTATGCACAACATCCAAATCAAAAGTGACAAAGCAAGGGAGAAATTTAAATTGAATGCATGAAGAGCGACAAAGTCAAGCTGAAGACTACAAATCAGAACTACTTCTTCATCGTTTCTCTCTTAGGATTTTAGTTTTATTTTGTGTTGCTTTGTTTTTCTTTTTGCTTAGTTTTGTTTGGCTTTGTTTATTTTAGAGAATTTCATCTTGTAGCCATCAGTAGTTTGATCAATTCCTGTCCACCAATGGAAGAAAATACAACAGCATTACAATCAGGGAAGCCCTCAATCTTAACCTTCTCTCATTCTTTCACATTGAGGATAATGTTCAGTTTACGTTTGGGGGTGGTATCACAAAAATTTTTCTCAATGGGCTTCACTTTTTGATGATTTTGATGACTTAGCTAAAAAAATTTGAGAATAAATTATACTAAAATATTGAAACTGAATAGGATCATCTCTTGATGACCAGTAACATATGCTTAGTTTTTTATTGCCATTACACATGATTTAGAAGGAATCATAGATGCTACCTTGTGATTTAATGATTTAGTTTTTTGAGCACATTATGTTCTAATTATGTGAAGTGTACGTTGATTAATTAATAATTTTGTGAATTCAATGATATATTTTGATTTACATGAGCATGTTAGAACTTGTTTGATTATCCCTCAAGGTGAAATCCTAAGTAACACGTTTACTTGATAATGATGTAGGCATTCTTTGATTAGTTTGAGCCTTTCAAGCTAACCTAGTATATTCAATTCACTAGTGTCCCCATTGAGCTTCACTCAAAGAATGACATATGCAAAGCATGTGAAAGGCCACTATTCAACTTTTCTTTCTTTAACCTCATAATCCAAACCCTTTCAGCCTTAAAAACCGTATTTAACCTATTTAGAGACATATTTTATACATGTGGTTGTCAAGAGGTATGAGTGAAGCAAAAGAAGATAGGTTTAGGGTATTGAAAAGAATAATGCTAAAAGATGAAGAAAAAGGATAAAAAGAAAAGAATCAATGAGGATTCAATTTTCCATTAGAGGGATCACATCCCAAGGAACTCAAAAGAAAATAAGTTTGAGGGTGTGGTAGAAATATAACCCATAAAAGATAGAGAAAACCCCAAACTTATAAGCTTAACAAAGACCTATTGATCCAAGTGAATAGATTTATCCACAATAGTAGAGAGGGATTATAAAAATAAAGCTTATGGAATGTTTTATGAAAATCATTAGAATCACTAAATTGCATATTGTTGATTGAAAGGAGTCACGCCTTGCTTAGGAGCCTATGCATTTTTACCCTTTACCCATAATTTCCCCATTTTATGGGAAATATTTTGCCTAAAATCTGATAGAGTCTATCTAAAATTATAATACTATATACCTGTGCAATTATTTATCATTGAAAATCAATGAGTTGATGGTAAGCTCAGGAAAACCATCAAGTTTTCTAGTGATCTTTGAAACTAGTGAGTTTTTGGTGAGCTCAGAAAAACTAGATTGTATTTCATTATATGAGACATAGTGGAACCCAAGGCATAAGAAGAGTGTGCTCTTAGAAGAGTGGAGTAGGGAGGTTGCCTGAACCACTATAAAAAATCATGTGTTTGAGTGTGTTTCTTATGTGATTGCTTTACTTTCCTTTGGCTTTGTTGCTTTACTATTTATCTCACATTGCATAACACACAAGCATGAAAAGAGGAAAATAATCTAATAGGGGTTAAGTGATAAATTTTTATTAACCCAATTCATCCCTCCACTCTTGGGTTAAACCGGTCTACAAGAATCAATAATCAATTCATCCTCAGTAATGTGAATGAAATGGTGAGGTACTAAGGGTGAAGGGAGATTAGTCTTAGGAGGAATGAGTGCAGGGAGTAATTGAAGTAGGTTTTGGGAATATTCATCTAGATATGTTTTTAGATAAGGGAGTGGCTGAGGAGAGTAGCTGCTAGAAGTGAGAGGATCATAAGGTACAAGTTGGATTCTAGACAGAGATTGAGGATTAAAAAGTTATGGTAAGGGTAGCTCTTGTGGAGAAATAATAAGGTTGTGGGAAAGGAATATGTCAAAGATGGTTGTGTTGATCTTTGATCTGGCTTTGAAGTCCTAACTTTAAAGTCAGAATATGTCATTTTGATAGGATGATAGACTCGAATACGAAGATTAGGATATTTTCTTTTTCCTTTGGAGGAGGAGGTGGTGTGGTAGGATGAGTCAGGATGAATTTGATTAGGATATCTTGTGAATACCAAGAGTCTAACTAGTATAGGTATTTTGCTAGACCAGCAAGAATGAAATGGTGTCGGAGGAGAGGTCTATAGGTAATTATGGCAAGGCTTTGGTTTGGTTGAGTTTGGGGTTGTGAAGTGGGTGATTGATGTTTAGTTTGGGATTATGAGGTGGGTGATTAAATTGATGATTGGGGTGGTAAATGGGGACAGAAGGCTGCCTTAGAGATTTGTTTCTCTGAATTGATGATATCTGTGGGAGGGTTTGAGGGTCGATTGGTTTGGAAAGGAGAGTGAATTTTAGTGCAAGATTGGGAAGGTGAGTTTTTTAAAGAGGAATGAGTTGATCTAATAGCGGAGGGTGTTTTATAGTGATTTTGAAAGGGGAAGGATTGGGTTGATGACTGGGTTGGTTGTGGCTAAATTTTTCTATACTCAATTAGGATAACCATTGCATCTAGCTTTTGATACAATGACTCCTCAATCTTATCTACCCTAAAGTGGAGGGATGATACACTAGTTTTTAAGTTTTCTAACCTAGTGTACATAGGCTCTAATTGGCTTTGGAGAAGGTTTTGGAATTGTTGTAGGTTGAAGGAGGCTAATTGGTTGAGGTAGGTTGTTTGGATTTGGAGTGTTTGGGTTGGATGGAAGGTTGTGCTTGAGAGGGGTAAGCTGCTATACTCTTCTCTCTCTGCTTCTTCTTCTTCTCGCTCTCTGATAGCTTCTTTTATTTTTCTTCCTTCAACTCTTCTTACTTGCTCCACCTTCTTTGGTTTCTCAGAGATCCATCCTTTTGACGCCTCTATGCATCCCATTCTTTTAAGGGTGGCCTTGTTTGCCTTTTGTAATTTCTTCTTGTTCTTCATGAATGTTCACTCTTGCATCTCTTAAAAATTTGGTGAAGACCATTCCATAAGGCAGTGACAATTTTAAATTGGTCTTGACCATGTAGAGATGATCACTAATGGTAGTTGCAAGATCTAGGTTCTTCAAGGCCAAGAGAATTTTGGCATCTTTCTCAGATATTTGGTTTGAGCTTCCAATCTTTGGATGAATGTTATTGAATATCAAGTAGTGAGAAATCTTTAAATCCAAATCCGGATGACTAGCATGGAGATAGTTCTTCATTTCACTGTCTGAGAATAATATGGTCTTAGTTGAGGGCCATTCGATTCCACTCTTCTTAACTTTAGTCAATTCAAAGGATCTTCTTATACTATCCAGTGATAAGCCTACTCTACTTTCCCTATCCAAGATTTTTTAGTGCTAGTATTATAGTTGTTGATTAATACTTTCACCAATCTAGAGTAGCAAATATCACTGTAACTCATAAACTACTCCCATCCTTGGAATTTTAACCATTTTGCTACATCCAAGTTTATCCCTTTTTCTCCAAGAGCTTCAAAGTCAAATGCTCTTCCTTTGATTATTCTTTTATTCGCAAAATGATTTTGGAAAGAGATTTTGGAATCTTTCTAGTGCGACGCTATTGTTATTGAAGACTATTAAGGGTATAATCTTCAAACCCCCCTCTCTTGGTCAGAGTCTCTTCTTCTGTGTTTTCCCTTCTTCTTCTTCTTCCAGACTTTGTTAATGCAGAACCTACTAATTTGGCTCCTCTCTTAGTTCTCCCCATTTGCAATAGTTGAATTTAAGTAAAGATTGGGAAATTTTTGGCATAGGGTTTTGGGAGAGCAAGGGTTTTGGAAGGGTTTTTGGAGAATGAAAGGCTTTCTTGAAATGGGAATGAAATAGTATTGATTCGAAAGTGTAAAGTAATTTAAAATAAGTAGAAATGCGAATTATTTTGTCCAAAATAGGGTTTCAGAGCTTGGAGATAAGAGTTTTAGATCCTCTAATAGGGGTTTTTATCTACTGAGAGAATGATTTTGGAGTTTTAGATCTTCTAGGATCAGAACTTCAGATGTTTTGAAGGCACTTTAGATGGCACTAAAAGGCTTTAGAGATAAAAAGTTATACTTCACACTTTCTAAAATGGAGTTCAGCCCGATCTTTAGAGGTTCTAAAGTGAAGTTTCAAAACTTCTAAATGTGTCTAATGTTTCTAGAGTTTGAAATTTCATGCAGAAGGACATGAAACAACATCTAAAGCTCTTTTAGAGTTTCTGAAAGAACCTCTAAAATTAACCAATTACTAGAAAGTATAAAGTAAACATAGAATTCATGCATTCATATATAAATAAAACATTGAGATCATGTAACTAAAAACATTATAAGATATTCACATGACAAACAATTCATGCACATGGGTATAAAACACCTAGGTCCCTTCTAATTTTGCAAAATCTATCCTCTAAGTATAGCGTAGTGAAAATATTTACTAACTGATCTTCAGTTGGTATATATTTGCACATGATCTCTAATGAAATGATGCCTAACCTCTATATGTTTAGTTCTTGAATGTAGAATTTGATTCTTTGCTAGATGAATTGCACTAGTATTGTCACAGCTAATGGATTTGTCAACATATCGCAAACTATAGTCAACAAATTGCTTTTTCATCTAGAGAATCTGTACACAACAACTACCTACAACTACATATTTAGCTTCAGTAGTTGATAATGCAATAAATGTCTCTTTCTTAGAGAACCATGATATGATCATGCTTCCAAGAAAATGACATGACCCTAAGGTATTATTCTTATCGACTTTATAACCTGCAAAGTCTGCACTTGAGTACCCTACTAATTTAAAGTTTGAACCTTTTGGATACCATAAACTAAGGTTTGGTGTATCTAAAAGGTATCTAAAGATTCTTTTGATTGTTATAAGATGTGATTCTTTAGGATTAGACTAAAATCTAGCACACATGCAAATATTAAACATGATATCAGGTCTACTAACAGTTAAATACACTAGAGATCTTATCATTCTTCTATGAAGTTTTTGGCAAATGAATTTACCTTTTTCATCTCTATCCATCTCGATTGGTGTACTCATTAGAGTTCTGAAAGGCTTTCCATCTTCCAATTTGAACTTCTTCAAGAGTTTTTTAGTGTATTTATCTTGGTGGATAAATATTCCTTCTTTCATTTGCTTAATTTGCAAACCCAGAAAGAAATTCAACTCTCCCATCAAGCTCATTTCAAATTATCCCTACAAGACTTTTGAAAACTCTTGACATAATTTGTCATTAGTGACACCAAATACAATATCATCAACATATATTTGTACAATTAAGATTTCTTTCATGTCATGCTTAATGACGAGTGTAATATCTAGTTTATCCCTAGTGAATCCTTTTTCAATCAAGAACTTGCTTAGCCTCTTATGCCATGCCTTAGAAGCCTATTTAAGACTATAGAGGACTTTCTTTAGTTTGAAGATATGACTTGGATCATTAGGATCTTTAAACCTAGGGGGTTGTTCTACATATAACTCATCATTTATGAATCCATTTAAGAATGCACTTTTGACATCCATCTAATACAACTTGAAATCCATAGAATATGGAAACATTAGTAGCATTTTAATGGATTTTATCCTAGCAATAGGGGCATATGACTCTAAAGGCAATTCCTTCTTCTTGATAGTACCCCTTTATTACCAATCTTGAATTATTTCTTTCTATTAATCCAGATTCATTTAATTTATTCCTAAAGATTCATTTAGTTCCTATGAGAGATTGATGAGATGGTCTTGGAACAAGTCTCCATACAATATTTCTTTTGAATTAGTTCAACTTTTCTTACACAACTATGATCCAATTTTAATCTTCTAAGGCTTGTTCTATGCATGTTGGTTCTAGTTGAGAAATAAAGGCAAAATTACAACATATTTGATGATATGAAGATCTAGTTCTAACTCCATTATATATATCATCAATTATCTAATTTTCAAGATGAGCATGCATAAACCTTTAGTCTTTAAGAAGAGAATTATTACCTTCATCATTTACCTCACTAGTGGATGGTTCAGCTTCATCCAGCATTGTCTCTGATTATAGAGTTTCATTTTCTTTATCTCGTAGATTCATCTTCTCCATATGTTGTGAGTTCACTTGTCTCATCATCAAAATCACTAACTCTCCTTGAAGGGTTAGTACTTTCATCAAAAATTTTCCATTGTTAAGAATGAAAAATTTACAACTAAAAGTATGGAAATGTGAGAGATGTTGGCTTCCTACCATAATATAGTTCAAATAAAGTTTTGTTGAGTATTGGCCTAGCATAGATTCTATTTATGATGTAATATACAATATTCATTGCTTTAGCCCAAAAGTATTTAGGCAAATTATATTCACTCAACATTGTCCTTGTCATCACTTATAAGGATCTATTTTCCTCTCAGCTAGTTCATTTTGTTAAGGTGTTCTTGGTGCAAAGAATGTGTGAAGTATACCATTGCTTTCACAAGAAGTAGTGAACTTTTGATTCTCAAATTCTCCACCATAATCACTCCTTATGGCAATGATATAAGAACTTTATTCATTCTACACATGTTTGGTAAACATTTCAAAGAATGAAAAAGCCTCATGTTTTGATATAAGAAACATTATCAAAGTAAATTTGGAAAAGTCATTTACAATGAGATATGCATAATGATTTCCTCCAAGACTCCTAGTTCTTGTTGTTCAAAAAGATCCATGTGTAGCAATTAAAGTGGTTTAGTTGTGTATATTTCTTTGTGAGATTTGAAAGATTCTTTTACTTGCTTTTCTTTTAAGCAAGCATCACACAACTCACTTTTGCCAAATTTTAACTTTGGTAGACCAACAAGAAGGTCTTTATCAATCATATTTTTGTTGGCATGTCTTTGTCTTTTATGCTACACAAGGATTCATCATTGCTTTCAACAAGACAATTGGTTTGGATATCACATAAATCTACCAAATATACATTTTCATATCTTCTTCCAAGTACTACAACTAAGTTTGAATCATCTAACATAGAACAAATTTGAGATTTATGCACAACCTTGTGACCATTGTCACAAAACTGACTTATTCTTAGTAGGTGATGTTTCAATCCTTCTACAAGCAAAAAATTTGAAATTGTAGTAGATTATGGTTGGCCGACCTTATCAATCCCAACCACTCTACCTTTTTCATTGTCTCCAAAGGTAACTATTCCACCATTTTTTATTTTAAGCTTTGTGAAAAGCTCCCTTTCCATTATCATGTGCCTTGAGCAACCACTATCAATGTACCACATGCACTTCTTGTGGCTCTCAAGCACACTTATATAGATTGGGTTAAACTTTAATTTTTGGTACCCATTTGAAAATGGGTATAGGTAGGTTAGTATAGGAAATTTTGGTACCCATTGCTTCTTGGGTGCGACTAATCTATCATTTAGAGAATAAGCTCCATTTACAACATTTGCAACAACTTTAGGTACCCAAATTTGGCTTTATTTCAGTCCTTGTTTTCTTCTAGATTCATAATTCTTTTTCGTTTAATTTTGTCCACCTTTCTTCTTTATTTTTATTTTTAATGAGGTGGATTTTAAGGTCTTTCTTAGAGCATTATTTTCTACCTTGAATTGCTCAATTTCTTTTAAGGGATTTTGATTAACCTTGAGCTTGGCATTTGCTTCTTTTAACTTGGACCATTCGATGGTTATTCTATCCACTCCTTTTTGGTCTCCCTATGCTTGGCTTTCAAAGCCTTGATGTCAGAATATAATTCTTATAAAGCTTCTTCAAGGTCAAGAGTTTCAAGTTCAGAATTTACCTCATCTCTTTGGATGGCCATGAAGCTAATTCTTATAAAATGGTCTTCTTGATTTCTTTCTCTTAGAGTGAGTGTGATGATCCGAGCTTTATGTTCCTCTTCATCCTCACTCAAGCTTCCATTCATCATGTTCTCTAGTATCTCTCATGCAGCCATTGCTTTCTTTTTTTTCTCAAATCTTTTGCTACTTATATTTTGATTACTGGAGTTGTTGTTCTTCTTGTCAAAGTAAGAGTTATACTTTTTCTTTTGTTGATCTCATTGATTCTTGTTGGGTTCAAGACAATCAAATCTCATTTGTCCTGGTTTGTTGCATTTGTAGCATATGGGGATTTCCTTCTTCTTGTCTTTGTTTTTGAAATTACTTTTAGAACTTCTTCCTAACTTTTTCTTCTTGTGCATTGTCTTGAATCTTCTAGTAATCATTGTCATGTCTTTATATTCATCACCTCTTGTTGATGCCTCTACTTGAGAGCCATCATCTTCTAATTTTGCTCTCAAGGCAATAGCTCTTTCGCTTTTAGGTTCCTATAGAACCTCCTACTTCATCGGTACTTCACGGGTCATGAGGGAACCCATGAGTTCTTCCACTGTCATTTTATCTAGGTCCTTTGCTTCCTATATTGTTGTGACCTTAGGCATCCAATACTTGGGTAGAGATCTTGAAATCTTCTTAATAAGTTTGGGCTCATTGTATTTTTCTCCAAGGCTTGTTAGACCATTTTCTATCTTCTGAAACCTGCCAAACAAGTCATAGATAGTTTCTAAATCATTCAAAGTGAAGGACTCATACTCTTGTAGAATAATGTTGATTTTAGTCTCCTTGGCCTGATTGGTTCCCTCATGTGCTACTTGTAATTTGTCCCATATTTCTTTCTTCATCACATGAGGAAATCTTTTCAAAATTTGAAGGAGACAACGTGTAATAGAGGCAGTTCTTTGCCATAGCATCACATTCTACTACTTTGATGTCCTCTGAAGTATATTTATCTTCTATATTAAGGACATCCTTTCCATTTTGAATTGTGGGCCACACTAGTAATATGTGGCTATCATGAAATTTTACATTTGCATTTTCCTATACCCATAGTTTATGCTATCAAAGTATGGAGGTTGGGTAGTAGACTATCCCTCTACAACAGTGTTGTGTAACATATTGGCCATTTTGGGATCACTTCATAAGTTATATAACATAGCCTTCGAAGGTAAGGAGTGAAGTCATCTCTGATATCTTTTGTTAGTCCCTTATTTAAGGTAGCTCAAGAGGGTGGTGAATTGAGCTTCTAAAAGCTTTCTCCAAATTAAAGATAATAGTGCTGAAATAAAATTAAGAGAGTCACATAGCACACTTGAACATAAGTTTTTATAATGGTTCGGCCCAAGCGAGGTTCCTACTCCACTTCTTTGAGTCAATCTTTCCTACTGCACTTAGGTTCCACTAACACTTGATTGACACATTGATCAAAAATACATGTTGGTTTTTCAAGCTCACCAACCAAGTCTTACATGCGACACCCTAAACTTAGTGTGTATGGACAAACTAGAATCCAAGTGAAATGGGAAAAATAGATGGGATATACAAGTGCAAAAAATAAATGACAATGGAAGAACACAAGCACACATAGTAGTAAGAACACAAGGATTATAGTGGTTCAGGCCCCATTAGCACCTACTCAACTCTCCAAGGTATCCCCAACCTTGGGGTTCCACTATAACATGTGGAATCATAACTCCCTTGGTTTCTAGAGATCACCAAAAACTAATACAACTTGGTTTCCCATTAGCTAACCAAAAACTCATATACTGTTGGTTTTCCTTGAGTTCACCAAAAAACCCATACAATTTGGTTTTCAGAGCTAACTAGCAACTCCCTTTACAAATACAAAGTGTATAAGAAACTGCCTCTAATCAGGCCCAAGTGTACACACAATTAAAACCCAAATACAAATGATAAAACATTAAACACCACTATGTTTTGTTCTGCTCTGAGATATAAAAGATGCAACTTTGAGTCTTTTAAAAGTCTTGAGTTCTTAAGATTGATTCTTATTTAATGAACTCAAGAGACTATTTCTTCTTCATTGGAACTTCTATTTATACTCTTGTAAGTGTATTTAGCCATTAGTGATTACTTCTGGCAAATTTTTAACCATTTTAGATTACATTTTTTACATTCAACATAAGTTACCTTATAAGCTTGTTTTAAAACTTCTGAAGTTTGAGTGCCTTGTCAATTACCATTACTACATTAAGTTTTAGAGCTTCTGAAGCTCTCTTTTAGGTCTTTTGAACCTTGACTTGGTTTGAACTTTATTCTAGCAATGCAATTTAGATCATCTGAAGTTAGTCTTTCTACCTCTGAAATTCCTTTTGGTGACTGACATTTCCAATGGCTACATTTTCTCTTTCGAAGCTTGTGTTTGTCATCTAAAGCCTCCTTTGAATTACTTTCAAGCCTTTTGAAACTTCTTCTTCTTTCTAAACATTCCTTAGAAGCTTCTTCTTCTTCTTTTGCAGCATCTTCTTCCCTTTGAATTCAGAATACACCCTCTGAAACTTCTAAATGCCACTTCCAAACTTCTGAAGTTTCCTCTGAAGCCTCTGAATGTTCCTCTGGACATTTATGCATCCCTCAAAAGTTTCTTCTGAATTCAAAAATCTTATCAATATGTCATTAGCTTAATTCAAGTCATTAAATAAGTTTTTTTAATCATCAAAACCAAACACCTAGGTTTAACTCAAGAAATAG
The DNA here is from genome assembly GCA_036873735.1 of Pouteria campechiana. Classification (NCBI taxonomy): domain Eukaryota; kingdom Viridiplantae; phylum Streptophyta; class Magnoliopsida; order Ericales; family Sapotaceae; genus Pouteria; species Pouteria campechiana. The sequence goes on from JAYJMB010049641.1 coordinate 81,164, forward strand.
TTCCTTAAATGCATGTAAGAGGGAGGAAAATAATGTAGAAATTATCAAAAATCTCTCTAGGAACATTCAAAATCTACTAAAGAAGAAGAAAAAGAAGATTACAAACTTAGTAGAAAATTGTAAATATGAAGAAGAAAGAAAAAGAAAACGTAAGTGAAAATATAAAAGAAGAAGAAATACATTATGTATAACTGCCTCCAATTAGAGCCATAGTAGGAGTATTAATCTATTTAAGGGAGCTGAAGTAATTATATCTCTAACCTCAATTCTCTGCATTTCATATTAGCCTTTACACCTCTATCTCTCATAAGAGAATCATCTTTCATATGGGTGTGCAAGATAAGCCTAAAAGACAATCATTTATTGCTTGGACCAAAATAAAAAAATTATAAGCTAGATGACTTTAGTTTAAATATGAGAAACAAAGCTAATAGATTAAGCATGATAGGGGGATCATTGAGTGTTAAAGTTTAGGATCATGCATTGTAGGGGAAGAATAATTCAGAACCTTTTACCAATAATTAATGTTAATCCCTCACCTCCTTGTCCTTTTTAATTATGAAAAAAATGAGGAGAATGTTATGAATTGCTATATTTGAGGGGAAATGATGTAAAGAGGGGGAGAAGGATAACTAAACTTTTTGAAATTTTTTAAAGAAAACATGGACCAATCTTAACATAATGAGCTATATCAAGATAGACTCCCATATGTTTATTGCATAAGTCGCTTAGGGAGAGTTTATCTTAGTTCATTAGCATGTTCTTATTAGTTCAAGTCATCAACTTTCATCATCATCAAAAAAGGGGAGAATGTTGAAACTAAGTGTTTGGTTTTGATGATTAATAAAACTTATTTAATGACTTGAATTAAGCTAATGACATTAACCTGAGATTTCATAATTCAGAAGAAACTTTTAGAGGATGTATAAATGTTCAGAGGAACGTTCAAAGGCTTTAGAGAAGTTTAGAAGTGGCACCTAAAAGTTTTAGAGGGAGTATCTGAATTCAGAGGGAAGAAGAAGCTTCATAAGAAGAAGACCTCAAAGGAATGTTTAGAAAGAAGAAGAAGTTCTAGTGAGAAGAAAAAGTTTTAGAAGAAGCATTCTAGGCTTCAGAGTAACTTCAAAGGATGATTCAGATGATGAATACAAGCTTTAGAAGAGAAAATGTAGTTGTTGGAAATGTCAGTCGCTAGAAGAAACTTCAGAGGTAGAACGACTAAATTCAGATGATCTGAAGTGCATTACTGGAATGAAGTTTAAACCAAGTCGAAGTTCAAAAGATCTGAAAGAGAGATTCAAAAGCTCTAAAATTTAATGTGGCAATAGTAACTAACAAGACACCCAACCTTCAGAAGTTCTGAAGTTTAGCTTCAGAAGTTCTAAAGAAAGCTTATAAGGTAGATTATGTTGAGTGCAGAAAATGTAATCTAAAACAATCGAAATATTACCAGAAGTAATCATTAATGGCTAAATACCCTTCCAAGAGTATAAATAGAAGTTCCAATGAAGAAGAAATAGTCTCTTGAGTGCATTAAATTAGAATCAATCTTAAGAACTTAAGACTCCAGAAAGTGCATTCTCTCCAATGTGTTATCAAGTTCAAAAGACACAAAGCAACATCTTTTACATCTTAGAGGAGAATGAAAGTACAGTGAGGTTTAATATTTTATCATTTATATTTGAGCTTTAGTTATGTGTACACTTGGTCCTGATTAGAGATAGTTTCTTGTACACTTTGTATTTGTAAATGAGAGCTGTTGGTTAGTTTTGGAACCCAGGTTGTATGAGTTTTTTGGTGAGCTCAAGGAAAACCAATAGTGTATGAGTTTCTAACTCATGGGAAACCAAGTTATATGAGTTCTTGGTGATCTTTAGAAACCAAGGGAGGTGTGATTCCACAAGTTATAGTGGAACCCAAGGTTGGGGCTACCTGGGAGAGTGGAATAGGTGTTAATGGGGCCTAGACCACTATAATCCTTGTGTTCTTACTACTGTGTATGCTTGTGTGCTTCCACTGCCATCAATTTTCTGCACTTGCACATCTTATTTGTTTTCCCCATTTCACTTGGATTCCAGTTTGGCCATACACCTCGAGTGTTGGGTGTAACATTACAAACCCAACAAGTCTTCCCTAGTTGTTTTATTTAACACTAACATGCTGTAAGCCCCTTGCTTGCAAAAAGATAAAATAGTAACATATTATACAAAGTAATTACCTCTTACTTAGGCTAGTTGTACATAATTTAAAATATAAAAATAAATGATATAACACTTAAGGATAGAGATTTCAAACTCCTTAAGTATTGTTAAAGATGGAGCTTTGAATGCAACATCAGAATTCAACATTGTTAGAGTTGAAAGCTTGGAAGAAAACTTAAAGTCTTTTTAAATGCTTGTATTTAATTCTAATAACCACTCTTTATTGATTTGGATCATCTATTTATAATCTTGAAATAATATTTAGCCGTTAATTAAAATTTTTGGTAACTTTTCACCTATTTTAGATTGCATTTTTAACACAACACAATTTGCCTTGCAAGGGAGCTTTAGACCCTCAGAAGGTCGAATGCTTTGTCAATTACCATTGTTGCATTAAATTTTAGAGCTTCTAAAGCTCTTTTTAGATCTTTTGAACCTCGACCTCGTTTTAACTTTACTTCAGTGATTCACTTTAGAATATCTAAAGGTCGTCTCTCAAACTCTTAAGTTCCTTCGAACGACTGAAATTTCCAATGACTATATTTTGGCCTTTGAAACTCGTGTTTACCATCTAAAGCATTCTCTAAAGGGCTTCCTTACATTTGAAATGAGTTTAGATTGATTCTTCTAACTTCTAAAGCATGAAAATCGTCCTCTGAGTTTTTTCTGAATCTTTCAAATGTGTCTTTTGTGCTTTCAAACTTTTTGATGGCTTCTTCAACTGATGAGCTTATTTTACTTTATTTTAGAAGTATCTAGTGCATCTGAAATCCTTTTTAGGGTTCAAAGTTACCATTCTTAGAGCATTTACTTGTTTTTCGTCCTCTGAATTCTTAAATATGATTTGTGACTTGATTTACATTATTCATTACTCTAAAGTTACTTCCTAGGTGGAATTTACTTAATTTATTCATTTATTTCTACATCACTTAGGAATTTAACTTGTTTGTGTCTTAATTTTTCACTCATATATTTGCTCATGATCAAAACTTAACTGCTAATTTATGTTCATCATCAAAATCAGGCTAAAATGAAGGGTTAGAATTAATAAAAACTAGACTCTTATTTACTCTTGAAGGTAGAGGATTAGGTATTTCTCTACTCATCTTCACCTTCTTTCTATACTCTAGAACTATACTATTAGGAGGAGTTCCTCTCTTCAGTGAAATAGGAATTCTCTAGGAGATCAAAGCCTTAAGAGCTTTCCAATGGAACTATATCGGAGTACTATACAACAAATGCCATACTAATCTAGCTTCTACATTGGCTTTTGCCTAAATAAACTTCTTCCTTGAAAGAGGCATGCCTAGAAGATGCTAAACAATAATGCAAGGGGGTATATGTGTTTCAAATAAAGAAAAGAAAGGAATCATATTGATTTATGCAGTCTGCTTGGCATAAGTTGAAGGAACATAAGGAGTCGGCTAAGGGATCACTGATTCTATTCTGATCTCTTCTTCCATAGGGTGTAATTACTCACCATAACCCTGCCACCTAACACAACTACAATCAGTAGGATTAATGCTCTGGCAAGCAGGATGATCATCCATCCACAGGATCTACTACAGAAAGGTGTTTATCCTTTCAAAAATCCATGACCCATTTCATCTTTAAGAAGAGCTCTCACTCATATCGAGTTTAAAGGAGGATATCAGCAAGCAATAAACAGTAAGGTCACAATCAAGAGGCAATTTCCTACTAATCTTGCCTCTAATGTTATTGTACCACCAAGCACAGTCCTTAATTATATGAACACTTCATGCTAGGCAGGGTAAGAAGACATCATAGTCATAAAACATAACTGTGAAGTGGAATGATAGTGGATGCCACTAGGCTAGACCCACTCCTATTTCATGCTCCCCTCATGATATCAATATAATACCCCTTAGCATGCCGTGATCATAACCAAATTGCCTAGAAAATTGATATGAAAAATATGGCTCCATTTAAAATTTAGAGCCATCACAAAGAGAAAATGAACAAGCTTGCAAAGAAAGAATAAATTCATTAGTCCTCCTATATAGTCTTCATCTATACCCTTCACCTCAAATTATATAGGATTACTAATTGTAGCAAGCAAAAATATCTCTTAAGAAAACTTGTGCAACCTTAACAATGGTTGAGTCACTTGAGCAAAATTCACATTGCCAAAGGTTGTATTCTTGAATTTTCCCAACAAAATACCTTCACTTGGCAACTGAGTTGGCGATTCTACCTCATGGATCCAAGAAAAATAAAGCCCCAACAAATCCATAAAGAAGTGAGCTTGGAAGTAAGTTATGTACATAATTATGCCAAAAGGGTGCATGACCATCTCACCAAGTCCTCGGTAAATGTTACATAACACACAAGGAGCTATTGCTAACCACTTCCTTATGCAAGTTCAAGGGCTGGGACTAAGCATAAAAGGTTCACATAGTGGTCATGAGTTGATGATGGACAAATGATGATAGAAAGCCATAACATAAAAAAACAAGATTAATTCCTCTTATGGGTCAATGCATCTTAGGAAAAGATCATCAATCTAAATGTTCTACTTGGCAACTATTCTTCAAGTGCTTGCATTTTGTTTACTTGGGCCCTTAGATTGGAGATCCTCTCAAATAATTATGCCTAGGCTATTGTGACACTTCGGATTCTGAGGTACTTTAAAATAATTATTTTGGGACATTTTTGCACATGAGTAAAGTGGATTTGTGTAGGGATCTAATTGAATTATACACATGTAATTATGAGTAGGATGGTTAAGATTAAAATTGATGAATTGATGAGAACTTTTGGTGCACATGTAGGATTGGGCGTGCATTGCTGGAGCACCAAATGTAAGAGGAGGGTATGGTGCTCCACCACCCCTTCTCTTCTCCACATGTCTCATCTTTAATACCCATTCATGCCCACAACCCTAGCTTCTTCTTGCTCATTTTTTTTCACTTGATCCTAGCAAGGAAAATTAAATTTTTCACATGCAATCCATCACCACAAAGAAGGGAAACAAATCTTGACCTATTTGGACATGTAAAGGGGAAGAAGAAAATTTTGGTTTCATCAATCTTGTTGCAATTTGTGGAATACACTTGAAGATTTGGGGCTAGATTTTTGTTTTAGGAAGGAATCAACCCAATCAAAGGTAAATGCTTTCCCCCTAATCAATTGCTAGGTTTTTAATATGCAAAACCTGATTTGTTTCTAGAAAAAATGGCATGGATTAATTTGGGATTTCATGGGGGAAATGATTATGTTGATGACCGCAACATTTTGGGGAGGATTTGGAATGAGAAAATCCATGTATGTTGCTATCCATTTCATGGATAGCTACATTTTTGAATGATGGATTAAGATGTGCATGAATGATAATTTAGGACAGTGTATTTGATTGATTTGGGGTTTAATCAATTCATTTATGATGCTTTTGTAATGCTAATTATGTCAAATATAGGTTGTATATTGTTGGCAATGCATGAAACATATTGCATGTTGTTGAAAATTGAAAGTTTGATGAATGCATTTGAGATGTGCGATGAAATGCCTATATGAGAAGTACAATATGATTAAATGATGTTGTTGCAACCCTAATTAGCCATTAAATATACCCTAAAATAAGGTGTTAAATGCACAAAATGCATGCCTAAGGATTAGTTAAAACTTGGGTAGCAATTTGGGTTCATTAGAGTGGTAATTCACATTGGAAATTGTTGGTCCCATGTAATAGATAGCTAAAGGGGGGAGGGGTGAATTGAGAATATAAAATTATGGCCAAATAAAAATTAATGAGCTAAGCAAAAGTTATCTTGCAACACATATGCAATTTTTATATCTGTTCATTTAGTCATAGTGGCTGCTTCACTTCTAAATTCAACTTATCTTAGCTATACTTATTTTAGATAAGTAATTGTGTGTGTAGTGATTTGTGAAATGTAATGATAAAATAACTATGTGCAAAGTAAAACAATTAAGTAGGCAAAATACACAATAATTTTTATAGTGGTTCGGGAACCTCGTCCTTACATCCACTCTTCCAAGAGCATACACTCATGGTGCCTTGGGTTCTACTATATCCCATATAATGAAAATACAAAAGTGCTCCCAAAACTTCTTCTAGATTTCAACTCTAGAGGGCAGAAACAATGTTCCCAATAGTCTTTTGAATTCCATCTCTAGAGGCATAAATAGTATTCCTGCTACTCTTTTGGATTCCAGCTCTAGGGAGCATAAACAATGTTCCCAACATTCTTTGAATTCCAGCTCTAGGGGGCAGAAACAGTGTTCCTAACACTCTTCTAGATTCTAACTCTAGGGGGCATAAACATAGTGCTCCCAGCACTCTTCTTGTTTTCACGAGCTCACCAGGAAACACACTAGTTTCAAGATCATAAGCAAACTTGTTGGTTTTTCAGTGCTAACCAACAACTCATACAATGTTGTTTTCTTGAGCTCACCACAATTTAATTGTTCAATTTATACTTTGAGTATTGAATATTTTTCTTTGTTCATAATTATGATTGTTATGTTTAATAGCTAGAAGGCCTACTAGTTTATTATTCATTACAATCCATTGCTAGATTAGATATCAAATCCGTAATTGTTTGATCCCTCTAATTTGCGAAGCAATTAGGGTTTAATAATTTACTGTTGTTGCAGTTATTAAATCTTAGGAAGAATATTTGACTAAATTAAATGCAACTGTTGGTGCTTGTGTTATTTAGCTTCAACAATCTCTACAAATCTTAATGTTGTAGTTAGATTAAACCTTTAGCGCTGGTCTTGTGTTGTTTAGTGGTTAGGGTTAATTAGAATGCTGGTTTCTGATTAACTATGTTGAAAACAAGATAGGAAAATAATTCCAATGATGAATATTCAAAGTATGATTTGATTTAGAATTATATCAATGATCAATTACGAGATTCTAATGGTGGATGTTAACTTGAACCAAGGTTTTCTTCTCTAATAGATTTCTTTTATAACATCATTTTTATTACGCTCAAAATCCCCATTCTCGTTCATTTTGTATAAAATTAAACTAGTACTCCTTGTGGGATTGACCCTTATTCACACTACTACATGTAATTTAATTGGAGTAAGGTTCTAAATTTGGTAGCCTATGACAGTACATCACTGCACATGTACCCCACATTCCAAATGTGCAACCTTTTAAAAATCCATCCACTTAAATCCCCCCCGCCCCTCTTCCCTTCCCTAGTCCATTTGTGCTCCCATTTCAAACCACCCCTTCCCTCGCCGCTTCCCTCTCCCCACTTCAAGCAACAACCAACCTCTCCAACCCATCTCTCCATTCCATTTTTTAACCCAAAACCACATTCAAACATCATGTCCTTCACCAAAATTATTCCCTATAAAATCTTCTTCATCTACATTCAAGCATTCTTCTTCATAAGCCCTCATCATTCGATGTTAAGGTTGGAAAAAGAGAAATATGGTGAAATCAGTTTACCCAACTCCTCTTTATGAAATTTCTTATATTATTCATCTTCCCTGGATGATTGGGAGTGGAAAGACTCAATTTGGGGTATTTGGGCAGACACAATTGTGTGGATTTGAGGAGTTGAAGAGTGTAATAAGGTATTTGTTGAAATACCTCAAGGGAAAAATGTGGCCAAGAAGGAGTTATTTTACTCAAGTGTGCACAAAAATTTTGATTGTATTCATTTGTTCCATTGATTTCTCTTGAAATTCTGCAAAGAAATTCCATACTTTGGGGCAAAAATCTATGAAGATTAGAAAACACAAAATATGTACATGAGCTGTTTGTGGAAATGAAAAATGGGGAAAATGAATTGTAAGGTGGAGTGAAATTGTATAGAAGCTTATAAGTGTTTCTTAAAACTTCTAAGTTAAGTGCCACTACATTGATCAGCTATATTAATCAAGGTGTACTTGATCAAGATGACTTGATACAACACATAGTAAGTGCAGTGAGTTCCAGTGAGGCATTGCTTGCAAATATTGGTGATACAGTTTCATTATGACTCCAAAAGGAAAACAATCTATGGTTGCAGGTCCTCCAAAGAGAAAAAGAAGTAAGGATTCCAATCCTCCAATCAAACAGACTTTTGTTAATGAAAACGCCGAGGCCACCTTTCAACAATCCATAGTGGAGAAGAGATGCATTCAAGAAAGAGGATTTGAAAATGATCTTGAGAATATTCATGATATTCATGGCATTATTTCATTTTAGGAAAGTTGCTTCCCTCATATCATGTCTCAGATGTTAATCAAGATAGAGCAGTACTGAACTATGCAATTCAAATAGGCCTATCCATCGATGTGGGGAAGGTGATTGAACGATCTATCATGGCAACATTGCAAGACATAGGTCTAGTGGTTTTTGACACCCTTCTTTGATTTATGCATTATGTTTGCAAGAGGATATCCCCATGATTGCTGCATAAAAGATCCAACACCCCTTACTAGCAATCACTCCTATCATGATCAAAAGTTTTGATAAAAAGTGAGAAGCCAATCAAAGAACAAGGCCAGCTGCCACACCAAGTTCTTCATAGCAGAGACAAGCTGAGTTTTCTCCTCAAACAAACTCACAAATTGCTACATTACATATTCGAATGGAAGGAATGCAGAATGCTCAAGAATCTATCTCTAGAAGAGTTGACAAGCTTCTAAAACAGTAGTAGCAAAATCATGAGTTTGTGGCAAACTTCACTAATGATCTCGCTACAATGTTCAGTAGCTGCAACTTTATACCAAGATCAGCTCTAGTGGTGTTTCCTCAGCCTCCAATATTCACAATTTTCTCTTCATCCAATGAATCTGAGGAGTCAGAAAAAGATGACGAACAAGGTGATGAGGATGAAGATTATGAATCCAAAAGTTTTGAAAGTTTTTAAAAGATATCTTCATCAAGGAAGTCCTTATTTTTATTATCTTTACTTTACATTGAAGACAATGTCAATTCTAAGTTTGGGGGTGTTTTCTTATTTTTTATAGTTTGGTTTCTATAGTTTGTGACTCATTTTGTGTGTTTGTTTTGCTATGGTTTCACTTGAAGATTGGTTTCTATTTAGAGTTTGTTTAGTGACTTACTCGTCTTGCTATGTGTGTTTTGCTATGCATCAAGCTTACTTGTAAGGGACCAATGATATGAATAGAATAAATGAAATTATCTTTTGAAGAAAATAAAAGATGACAATGTAGGTGCTTTTTTTGGATATTTATCTTAGTTTACTCAAGATTCCTTAGACACTTGTTCACATAGTCATTTTTGTTGAATCAACTGAATATTTAAAATGTTTAGAGGATTAAGCATGTATATCTCTTTTTGAACTTTATAATTTATTTCAATCATCATTTGAAATGAAAATTATGACACACATCACTAAGAAAATGATTTAGGCATTTTCCATCAGGTTGAGTTGTAATGAATATGCAAAGCATGTAATAGACCACCATTCGATTTTCTTTCTTTAGCCTCATAATATAGACCTATTTAGCATGACCATGATTCACCTATTAAGAGATGTATTCTATTCATATGGTTATAGAGAGATATAAGAGTGCAAAAGAAGATAAGTTCGGCGGTAATTGAAAGAAAAATGCCCAAAAGTAGAAAAGGGAAAGGGATCAATAAGAATTCATCCCTTAATAGGGGGAATCACATTCCCATGAATGAAAAAGAAGATAACTTTGGGAATGTGTTAGTAATATAGCCCAGAAAAAGAAGAATAAGAGTAAGGTAAAGAGAGTGAATAATCAAGTGCAAGCCACATGTCATTTCTTACTTTATAGACCTTTATTCCTTTTCCTTATTAGCCAAACTTGAATCCATGTTACAACCTCTACAAGACCTATTGGTTCTCGATGACATGTCAACTAAGATGAATGGAAAATAATGAAATAGATGAACATATGAGGTTCCAACTTGAACATACTTTGTTGGCTTGCATAAATTCATTCGAATATAAGATGTTTCAGACAAAAATGACTATAACTCTTTGCACATACACAAGGAATCAAGAGTGTACAAGATAATGTTCAAATTGAACTTCTAGACATGTATGACCTCTAAATTTTCTTTTGAGTCATGACCAATCTTTTGAGGTCTTTGAAAATTGAACTTGATTAGTGTTGATTTTGATGTTGTGTTGAAAATCTATTCTTTTGATTTTCTTTGCTCAAGGATTAGCAAAGTAATAAGTTTGGGGGTCTTTGATAAGTGAATTCTATTCATATTAAGTACTATCCAAGCTTATCATTCTGTAATTCTAAGGAATTTTATGAGAAGTTTATGTAGTTTTTGTGTGTTTGTAGGAAATTAGAAAGAGGGAGCTAAATATGAACAAAATGAGGCTAAGCAATTCCCAAGATGGAGAATGGAAAGCAACAATTAAACAAGAGATAATTTTGGCTAGTAGGAAGCTGAGCTACGGCACAGGTTCAGGACACCATGATCAACAAGGCTAGAAAAAAGTTGAGTTGTGACACTATTACAAGATGGCATACTTAATAAAAGCAACAAAAAACTAAGTTGCAACATAGAAACGCTGAGCCCTAACTCAGGTCCAGAATACAAGGCATTGCAAAGGCAGTAGAAAGCTGAGTCTCGACTCAACACTAAAGACAACTTTGCAAATTTTGAGGATCTTGCTTGATTTGCACAATGAAGCTAAACTATAATGGAGATGATATAAAAACAAGTTTTAGCACATCTTTGGGGACACTTTAGCAAAGTTTGGAGGCAGAGAAATAAGAAAGGGAAGCAAATATACAAGATTGAAGGTGGAATCTTCTTGCAAAGGAAGGGGAGATGACAAGAGAGCAAAGTGCAGAGAATACTACTTGGAGAAGCTTATCTCTTGATTTTTCTTTGTTCTTTTTCTATCATTTCTTGTTGTTAATCATGTTTAAGACAATGTGTATTGCTTTCCTTAATTCCATTATGAGCTAAGTACTTTAATCCAGGGGTACGATGTAGCCAGATAATGATTGTTTGCTTTCATTATGTTTAATGCCTTTCTTTATTTGTTCATTATCTGTGTTGAGTATTTAATCTGATATTAATGCTTGTGAAAAAATGCTAGCCCTTTCAACATGATATATGATTTGATTTGAGGCTAAGAAGCAATAATCAAATTAGACTATGATTAACCACCATAACATGATCATGATGATAAAGATATCCATGAAGAACATGCAAATTACAAGTTTCTTAATCTTAATGCAACTTGATTGGTTTGTGATTTTTATAGAGATGTAGGAAATTAGCTAATTGAAATAGGTTATTATAACTTGAGAAAGAATAGTAATTAACTAAGAAAAACTTGTTGTTAACATAGAGCAAACATTTATTTTTAACTGATGAAACTAAATATGATTAATCCAGTGAATCGAAAACCCATAGATGTGTTAATAATTTTATCTTTTATTTGTCTAAAATTCACATCATTGCCAAAGTCCATTAAATTAGATCTTTTATCTTTACATCTTCTTACCCCAATTCAATCTTTTAAACAAAATTTAGATTTAGAGTAGTTAGTAATTGGTACATATACATCTTCATGGGAACGATATCTTACTCACTCTTTATTAATTGTTGATGACATGTGCACTTGCATTAAGGAAAATCCACAACAAGTTTTTGGCGCCATTGTCAGGGATGGTAGTATTGCTAATATCAAAATAAATAACTCTAATTTTTCTTTAAAGTTTTTCTTTTATCTTTGTTATTAATTATAATTTTTGGTCCTTTTCAGGGCCTTTTATAAGTTTATGCAAAGATCTAAAAGTAGTGATTTGATCCCTTTTAATTCTGAGATAAAACATACACTTTGAGGGATTAGAAGGGAGAGAAGAGCAGTTTCTAATCAATCGCAACCCACTATGGCTGATCTAGGGGAAGTGAACAAGAATCATCCACGGCTATCTCTGCATGATTACGCATTGCCAACAACTACTAGAATCCAACCAGTGATAAGAAGACTAGCCATTATTGCCAATAATTTTGAAATCAAGTCAGCAACCTTGCAGATAATCTAAGGAGCTCAATTCAATGGATTGCCGAATGAAGATCCAAATGCACACATCGCCAACTTGTTGGAGATATGTGATACCTTCAAATATATTGGGGTCTCTAACGATGCCATTCGCCTAAGGCATTTCTCTTTTTTCTCGAGGGACAAAGCGAGAATTTGGTTGAATTCTTTGCTTGCAAATTCCATCACTGGTTGGGAAGATTTGGTGCAAAATTTTCTTGCTAAAATTTTTCCTCTAGTAAAAATAGGAAGAATGCGGATGGAGATCAACAACTTTGCTCAGGATGAAGGTGAAACTCTCTATGATGCATGGGAGAGATATAAAGAGTTGCTGCGAAAGTGGCCACACCATGGCTTGCTCAAGTGGATGCAAGTTCAAAATTTCTATATTGGACTCACCAGCAAGACCAGAACCCTGATCAATGCATCTGCAGGAGGAGCCTTAATGAAGAAAACAGAGAATGAAGTCTATGAGCTGCTAGAAGACATAGCCATAAATAACTTTCAATGGCCAAGTGAGAGGACTATATCAAAGAAGCTAGCAGGAGTTATGAAATTGATCCTATCTCTGCTTAATAGCTCAAATTGTAGTTCTTACATAGTAATTGCAAAAGAATCAAGTGGGAGTCAATGCCATTCAAACTCATCAAATTTTTTGTGACTTCTACCAAGGCAATCATTCAAGTGAAGAATGCCAAACCAAAAATCCATCCATGCTACCTCAACAAGAATAAGCACAGTTTGTTGGAAATTTCAAGATGAAGCAAAACAACCCATACTTCAACACACACAATCTTGGGTGGAGAAACCATCCAAATTTTTCTTTGAGAAATCAACAAAATATGGGACAACCTCATCAAGGATTTCAGTAGCAACAAGGATTTGAATAGCTAGAGAGATTTTAGCAGCAAGAGAAAAAGGCAGATTGGGAGATTACTCTAGCCCAATTTGCTAATGCTTTAAATAAATTCACAGCCAAGGCTGATAACTTCATCAACAAAACAAAAGATTTTATGGATGAGACAAGGGCCAATATGTTGAACCAATTTGCATAGATCTGGAACTTAGAAGGCTAAGTGAATCAGATGGCAAATATGTTCAACAATCATCAATAAGGCAGCCTGCCTAGCAATACAAAAATAAATCCAAGAGAACATTGCAAATCTATCACTTTAAGAAGTGGGAAGGAATTGGAACCTCTAGTGAGCAATGATAAGACAAATCAGAAGGTCAAGAGCAAATGGAAGCCCCTCCTAAGCCATAACCACTACCTCCTCAACAAGTAGCTGCCTCCATACATTTTCCCCAACAACTAAAGAATAGCAAATTGGATAAGCAATTTGCTAAGTTATTGGAAGTCTTTAGAAAGCTACACATCAATATACCATTTGCCAATGCACTCGCACAAATGTCGACCTATATGAAGTTTATGAAGGATATCCTGTCAAACTACAGGAAGTTAAAAGAATATGAGATGGTTGCTCTCACCGAAGAATGCAGTGCAATCATTCAAGGGAAGTTGCCTTAAAAACTCAAAGATCCAGGAAGCTTCAATATTCCTTGTGTCATTGGGAATTTTGTATTTGAGAAGGCGTCGTGTGATCTGGGAGCCAGCATTAATCTTATGCTTTTATCAATTTACAAAAAAATTGGGGCTCGGTGAAGCAAGACCTATAACTATCTCTCTTCAGTTGTTAGGCAAATCTATCAATCACCCGAGAGGCATTGTTGAAGATGTAGTTCTCAAGACTAACGAGTTTATATTTCTTGCAGACTTTGTGGTGCTTGACATGGAAGAAGACAAAGATGTTCCTATTATTTTGGGACGACCATTCTTGGCCACTAGAAGAGCTTTGATCGATATACAAAAAGGTGAATTGAAGCTCTGTGTTCAGGATGAAGTGATATTTTAGTATTCAATGCAATTAAGCATCTGGTAGCAAGTGACAGTTGCTTTTGGATAGACTCAATAGATACTTTGATATCATTGCATTTGGGAATTTTAGAACATCCGCTAGAAACCAGTTTAACTCATCCTTCTCCTAAAAATTGTATAGTGGTTGGACTCTTTCAGTCCAAATAACAAAAAATAGTTTGGAAGTTTGGAATAGAGTCTTCCTCAATCTGCTCCTTCAATTGAGAGCCATATCTCTTTAGCTCAAACAATTGTCAAACCATCTACAGTATGTCTTTTTTGGAGAATCCGCTTCATTACCAGTGATCATATCTTCCAGCCTCTTTGGATACGAAGAAGATAAGCTATTGTGGGTCCTTAGGAATTACAAATTAGCCATCAAGTGGTCTATATCTGATTTGAAGGGAATCAGCCCAACAATACACATGCATAGAATTTTGATGGAAGAGAATTGCAAACCATCAGTGGAAGCCCAGAGAGGACTGAATCCAACTATGAAAGAAGCAGTTCATAAGGTAGTATTGAAGTAGCTAGATGCAAGAGTAATTTATCCTATTTCTGACAGTTCATGGGTTAGCCCTGCACAAGTGGTTCCAAAGAAGGATGGAATGATAGTAGTGAAGAATGATAATAATGAATTAATTCCATTATGAACTGCTACAAGGTGGAGGATTTGCATTGATTATAGGAAGTCGAATGCAGCCACAAGAAAATATTACTTTTCGTTGTCATTCATTGATCAAATGTTGGATAGTCTAGCAGATTTTGATTACTACTACTTTTTAGATGGCTATTCTAGATATAATCAAATAGCCATTGCCCCTAAAAGACCAAGAGAAGGCCACATTCACATATCCATATGGTACCTTCACCTTTAGAAGAATGCCTTTTGGTTTATGCAATCACCAGCCACTTTTCTTAGAGGTATGATGGCAATATTTTCTAACATGGTGGAGAAAATTATTGAAGCCTTCATGGATGATTTCTCAGTGTTTGGAAAATATTTTAATCATTTTGTTCAAAACTTGGAGTTAGTTTTAAAGAGATATGAAGAAATAAATTTAATGTTGAACTGGAAAAAATGTCACTTCATGGTGAAGGAAGGCATTATTTTAGAACATTGAATTTCATGCATGGGAATTGAAGTTGACAGAAACAAGGTGGAGACAAAAAAAAAAAACTTCGGCCACCAAACTCCATCAAGGGAATTCAAAGTTTCCTTGGGCACATAGGATTCTATAGAAGGTTCATTAAAGACTTCTCAAAAATCTCAAAGCCACTCTCCAATCTGGTCATGCAAAGTGCATCCTTCTATTTCAATGAAGAGTGAATGAAAGCATTTAACACTCTTATAGAAAATCTTATCTCAACTCCTATTATAGTTGCATTGGAATGGGATAAACTATTTGAGCTGATGTGTGATGCAAGTGACTATGCTGTAGGAGTAGTCATAGGATAGCAAAGTAATAAGGTATTTTATACCATTTATTACGCTAACAGAACTCTTAATGATGCTTAGTTCAACTATGCCACAACAGAGAAAGAGTTGCATACAATTATCTTTGCATTTGATGAGTTTAGATCATATCTCATTGGTAATAAGGTGATTGTATCCATGGATCATTCTGCAATCAAATACCTTATTGCTAAGAAGGATGCAAAGCCAAGACTCATCTGGTTGGTTCTTCTACTCGAAGAATTTGATTTAGAGATCAAAGACAAGAAAGGAATAGAAAATCTTGTAGTGGATCATCTCTCAAGACTGGAGCTGGAAGAATATGTAGAAATGTAGAAACCTCCCATTGATGATCAATTCCTAAATGAGCAATTGTTTGTTACCACTTCAACAAAGTCCACTACATGGGGACATGTACCACTATGGGAACATCAATCCTAGCCATTAATTAAGCATTAATTATGATGGTAAAGTAGGAGTATGTAGTGATTATGAAGTGGATAGCTAGTATACAGATTGCTAGATGCATGATTGAGATCAATTGCTTGAAGGCAAAGTCATTACTTTGATTGCATTTCAATTAGAACTTCCACACATTATTTCCAATGAATTTGTGGAAGTTTCAATGTGAATTGTGCACAAATCAAATGGTGGGACATGTGTGCAACAATTCAATTGAAGAAGGATTTCTATTTTCGGATGCTTCACGCGCAAGAAAAATTATAATATTTCAATGGCAAATCAAGGCAAATTTTGGCATAGATATTGGCCGATTTAGGGAAAGTGTTAACATAAAAGTTTTAATAATTGAAATTATATATCCAAAAAAGCAAGAATCACATGATTCTGAGTTAGTGTGGAGATTTTTAGGCAAAACACTATAACTATCTCCGGAGATCTCTGAACGCAATTTCATATGTGCAATAATATGTAGTGTCTGGCACATATACGGGATGATTCAAACAAACTATTCAACATAAAAGATATAGATATTAAAAGTATCTTTCTAATGAATCAAGAATCATATGATTTAGACATCATATAAGAACATTATGATGAAGATACTAAAACTGTTCCTGGTGGATAGACTTTAAGTGCGGAAACATGATATTTTTAGCAATTGCATATTTTATACGCAGAGTAACTTAGGGAATTCATATGGAGGTGCAAGTGAACCTTAAATTGGATTATTTAAAGAGTTTTTAAGAGAGAGATAGGGGACTATTGGTCAAGAAAAAAGGAACACATAGTTTGAGAGAGTTTGGAGGAGACTTCTACAAGGGAGCAAGAGAAGGATTCCAAGTTCTGCAACATGCATAGTTTGAAGATTTTTCTTTTCATTTATAGCATGACCTAATTTTGTTTTTCTAGGGAAAAGATGTAGCCCTCATTGATACTCTTTATTAAACAAGGACTGTTGGTTGGTTAATTCAATTTCATCTTGTTTCATTCATTGTGTTTATTGCAATTGTTTGATTTATTAAATTGCTTGACACTAATTTTATGAATTAGATTGATTGTCTGAGAACATGGTTAAGGTACACACCATATGCTAAATCATGAGCTCTCTTGGATGAATGGATAGACGGTTATGGTACACACGTTATGCTAAACCAATCTATTTGGTTCATTAAAGTTCTTTGATCTTAATGGGTTTTCACCTCAATTATAATACACACTATGGGTAACTGGAAGGAGTGAAACTACTTGATTTAAACCCACACACCTAATAGTAATAATCATACATCAGAGAAAATGAACCCAAGATAATGACACTAAAATCCCAACAACATAGAATATCATTGAGTGGCAAATTCGAATTCCTAAACTCTTACAACCTGTGAATCTCTTTTACTTTACTTTCCATCACTGTGTTCCATTATTCTTCCTAATACTTTGATTACTTAGTTTTCACTTCATCTTTTGATTTAGGATAGCCTTGGTTTCTATAACTAGATTTAATTGAATCTGTTTGATAAGTTCTCTATAGTTTTGACCCTTGCTTTGCACACTATACTACTATATACTCGTGCACTTGTGATGAATTATAATTTGACCATCAGGGGATAGAAACACAAAGATCAACAAGTTTCACATTCTAATAAAAAAATACAGAAAAGAAAAGAAAAAAAGAAAATCCAGCACTAAGCCTATCCAACAACCACCCTGCGCGCCCAGGCCTCCTTTCTGCAGAGCCCGCTCGACCTGAGCCCCCCTCCAGTAGAGTCCACATGAACTAGGCTCCTCCACCAAGCCCATAAAAGTGCACTAGGCTTCCCCCTAAGATAGGTTGCTCACTAGGCTTCCTCTAGCCAAATGTACAAGACCTTTTCCGGCAAAGCCCACGCACTATGCGCCTGGGCTTTCTCTAGGAAAACTCAATCTTTATGCTTTGGGGACCCCATCCAACAATGCTTGGGCTCATCCAAATTAGGCAACCAGCTCTTTGGCCATGCCAGTAGGCCTTGACTAGGCTTCCTCTCTCGCAACCAAGCCCCACTTGGGCCCTCTCTTCCACCAACTTGTGCGCTTAATCTCATTCCAATTAAGCTCGTTGCCAATGCTGGGATCTCCACCAACAAGCCCGCATCGCTAGGCTTCTCTCATGAGTCTACTGAATGGAGTTTCCACTTGGGATCATCTAGTTGGGCCCATAAGTGATGGGTGCTAAACAAATTCCATCTCTAAGTAGCACACAGTTGGACCCACTTGAGTTGAAAACTGCTAGACAACGTCTTCTTCCTTAGGTAGCCATTAATGGGTTAATCCCATACATCATTCTATTATTTTACATCTGCTCATTAGGTTTAAAAGGAATAGAAAGTAGGCTTTAATCAAGATTGAATGTTATTCCTTCTCCAATCAGCAATGTATAAAGATGGGTTTAAACGTTAATGGTTGTTGTGCACAGGGGGAATTTTGTTGGTTCATTTAGTCGAAGATTTGTTCTTGCTACCTACTTACCCTTCTATCATGGATTAGTCTTCTAGTCCAATAATATAATAAAAAAATAAGGGGGAGCAAAAAGGAAAATTGTGCGTTGAAATTGCAGAGTTTACCTAGCTTTTAGAGGGAACTAAAACTAGATCAGAACAATAGTTTTCTCTTCTTCTTCCAATGAGAACAGAATCCAAAAAGAGGATTTTTGAGTTCTAATGATCTTGTCTAAAACAATGATAAACTTTACTTCACTGAAATGTTATCGTTGAAAAAACATGGAGAAGAGAGAAGACATATAAGATGAGGAAACCTATAGATAGTAACTTTAATTCAAAAAAGAAATCAAAAATGGAAAAATGAAAAAAGGATTTTTCAACATGTTTTCCAAATGGGGAAAATAATGACAAATGGGTTAGACCAAGGCTCAAACTTGAATTTCATTTTTGACAATTAAAATATACTAAAACCTCTTAAAACATAATTAAATCCTGTGAATGGCAAAGTTGTTCTGAAAAATAACTCATAGGATCAAAGAGGTGATGACATGTATACTACCCATTGTCCTAAGTAAGGCAAGGATACTAGGAGCTATCATTATCACTAATCACTATCATTAGTGTTGCTTCGGCTTAATTAGGCCGAATTCATGTAACTTGCTTCTATAGTCTCTCACAAGCTAAATGGCAAGGATCGCTTGCTTATGGTTTTCCATGGGATATTGAAAAATATCCCTTACTTAATTACTCAATTGTCTAAGTCTAGGACTAAGTCGCCTAGTCACTAAGTTGTGATTCACTGAGTCAATCCGAGTAAAACCACTTTAATTAACCAAACCTAGTCAACCTAATCCCACTTTTTCTATGCTTCTTATGGGTAATTAAGAGAGTTGAACACTCACTGAGTCAAACTCAATTTACCTGGTCCTACTTTTCTTAAGCTTCTCATGAACAAATGAGAGAGATGAGTCTTCATTGAGTCACTAAGTTGTGGCTCTCTAAGTCAAATTCAACTAGTTTGGTCCCACTTTTCCTAAGCTTCTCAGGGATAACTAAGAGATCTGATCACTTGCTGAGTCACTATGTCAAACCCAGTCAACTTGGTCCTACATTTTCTAAGCTTCTCATGGGTAATTGAGAGAACTAGACCCTCATTGAGTCACCAAGTTGTAATTCATTGAATTCAAATCACCCGATCTACATGGTCTGCTCTTCCTAGGCTTCTCTAGGGAATATGAGACAACCAAATCACCAAATCACTTAGTAATGACTCACTAAGTTAAATTCTTTTGTGACTTAATCAAAGTCACCCATCCTTTCTAGGCTTCTTACAATTATAAGGAGAGTTGAGCAACTCATTTACTTGCTTTTCTTGGTCTTTTTTAGGTTTAAACACAAAACGATCACCCAATCCTGATTCCTTCCGATATAAACTAATAGAATTAAAATACTCATTCTTTTGGTTGACCTAGTATCTAGCCACTTAGTCTAGAGCCATATCATCTTCTTAGCCCATTGGCTTGAGATGATCCATAAAATGTCAAGTCATCACAATGCACTCAGCAATCCCAAAGAAAATAAATCCACTCAGAGGAGAGTGTATAATTTAGGGTCTCTAAATGCATTGTACTTTTTCTTTTAATCAAAAGTTTTCTTCCTTTATGAAGATTTAATTAGGACCATTTGTGTTCTAGGATGTGAATATATAATTTTTTGATATACACAACAAGTGTAATATTTCAAGACATCATAAATGGAAATTATTTTCATTCATTTCAAAATTACATGAACTGTGTGTTGATGTTAAAATTTTTCCATTTCTTTCTCTTTTTTGTCTTATTACAAAAATCCATTTGTGTATTTTCAGGAATATGCTTTCTTCTTCAAAGGGGTTGAAGTATAGAGCTATTAATGGAACCATTGCTTTTTAACAAAGTTGGAGTTAAAGAAAACTATCTTTAATCCATGCTAAATAGATTAAAATTTTAACCTAGCTTTGAGAGGAACCCATCATTCAAGACCACCATTAATGGAGGTGAGAAATCTTCCAAGTTTCATTAATGAGATCATCTTCCTCATGGGACTCATTTCCTTGTGGTTCTCAAAGTTGCTAAGTGGAGAGGAGTTCACTCAAATAGTCATTTCCTTGATTTTCATTCAAGTATAGAAACCCATCTTCCACCATAACTTCCTTCATAGATTTGGGTTTTAAGGTCCATCATAGATTTGGGTTTCAAGGTCCATCGATGAAGGTTCATCTCTTCAAGAGTCATTTGTTGAACCTGTTAATGAAGTTCTTGAAATGTTTTTGAATTGTTTAAGTTCTTCAAGTTTAGTAGCATAGTTTTCATGGTTACTTAAGTTCACACAGCTTTGAAGTTTAGCTCTAATATGGCAATGCTCATGACTTGAAGAACTCATCCTATCATGGGGTAAGAAAAAACCCACCATGCACCTGTTGCTCCCAAAGCTTAGGCAAATACCCAAGAGGGGAGGCATGAATTGAGTAATTTAAATTTTTTTAAACCCCTTTAGGATCAAATGTCCCTCTAGCAATCAATCCAATCACTAAATCAATGCATAAATAAATAAGACACAAGGATTTTTATAGTGGTTCGAGTAAACACTCTACTCAATTCTTCCAAGAGTACTCTTCTCTTAGTGTCTTGAGTTCCACTATCTCCAATAGCAAAAATACAATAAGTTCACCCTGCACTCTTCTAGATTCTAGCTCTAGAGGGCATAACTATAGTACTCCCAGTACTCTTCTAGATTCCACCTTTAGGGGGTGTAAATACAGTGCTCCCAACACCCTTCTAGATTATCGCTCTAGGGGGCATAATCAAAGTGCTCCCAGCACTCTTCTAAATTCTAGTTCTAGGGAACATTAATAAATATCTCTTATCTATACTCAGACAATCATAACTCTTCTTAAGTCTAGTCTCAACCACTGGCTCAAGGGAATTATAATGAATATCAAAAGTTAAAGCACAGATACTTCTCAATAAGCATAAGGAAAGATTTTTGAAGATTAGATGCAGAAGTAAATGATCTTCCCAAAATGTGGTTGGGAGCCTTCAAAGAAAGTTGAGAAAGGTTTGAATGCAAGGCTCATGACTCTTGAAAAATGCAAAAGGTTTTGGCTCAATTCAGTAAATGCTCTCACTAAGGTATTGAATATTTTCCTTAATCGTCCTTCTTGATCTAATGATGCTACATTTATAATCAATTTGAATTCTAGCCATTGGTGGTAGGTGAACTCCTTAAATGATAGAAGATCGTTCACACATTTGAATTCTCTAACTTTAACTTAATCCTTGTTTACTGGAATACTTGTAGCACTGACCTTCAAGAAGATGAATTTTTTATTCTTAATAAGTATCAGTCAAAGAGTCATTGCAATGGCTGATTCTTTCATCAATATGGAAAGGGCTTCATTAATGTTGGATGAAGACCAATGATTCAGTTATCCATTACTTCTCTTCACTTATGACAGATAAAGTATATTTCCAGCTATTCATCAGACAATGTCCCTTCGTCTTCCAATTTGTACATGGTAGGTAGCAGACGAATTTAATTAGCATAGATAAATTGTCTTTCCAGCACTTTCATCTATTGGTTCATCCATTGCACATAATAGACGAATCATGGAGGTATGGATGAATCATTATTGCAGCACTTTATCTATTGGATTATTTGTTGTAAGTAACAAACGAATTCTAGAAGCATAGATGAATTATCTTTTTAGCAGTTTGTTTGTTGGCTTCTCTATTGTAAGTAACAGATAAACTATATGAGTAAGACGAATTATCTCTTCAGCACTTTTTCCATTGGATTGTCTATCATAAGTAAGAGATGAATTGTAGAGGCGCAGACAAATTATCCTTTTGTCTATTGGATTGTCTATTGCAAATAGTAGACAAATTGTTAATGGCATAGGCGAACTCCATTGCTCCATCTTTTTCTGTTTTTAATAGACGATTAATGGCTTGGTTAGCTGTTCGACTATGGTTCACTTATGACAGACGAAGTTTGTTGTATGCACGTTGCTTTGCATTCTTCAAAGATAATCTTCACTTCAACAGATGAACAGTGATGGTTGATTCCTTTTTATTTGAGCTTTGACTATAGTGTTACTTCATCTTTTGCTTCTGCACTTGCCCAAGTCTTTTCAATCAGACAAATTGATGCCTT
The DNA here is from genome assembly GCA_036873735.1 of Pouteria campechiana. Classification (NCBI taxonomy): domain Eukaryota; kingdom Viridiplantae; phylum Streptophyta; class Magnoliopsida; order Ericales; family Sapotaceae; genus Pouteria; species Pouteria campechiana. The sequence goes on from JAYJMB010049641.1 coordinate 103,867, forward strand.
GGAATATCTTTTCTATGTTCATTTGTTTGTGAGGCCTGCAACGTGATTCTACATTCTAAATACTTGGCAATAACTATTAGTATATAATCTTTAATCAAGTTTTATTTATCATCAAAACCATGTATTTATGCTAACATTCTCCCTCTTTTTTTATGATGACGAAACTTGATTAAAAATTATCTCAGAAAAGATAATCTCCCCCTAAATGTATGCAGTCAGATGAAAATATTTTGCAAAGTTTAATCATTCCTTAAGTTGTAATTTCTTATTATTTCCCTTGACTAGTTTTATATGTATTCTCCCCCTAATTTATTCAATATTATGCATTTTTGCATTTTTTTATTCCCTCTCGAGATAATATGTAGATTCTTTCTCCCCCTTGTTGTCATAATAAAAAAATGTAGTACTTGTAGAATACACACACAGATAGAAGCAGCCTAAAAATAATGAAACCATTTTATTTCATTTCAGTACAAACATAGATAAAACAACTCATCCTGCATTTTAATTATAGGAGAGGTTGTGTGGGAGACTGCAGACGAGGGGAGGGGGGAGGAGGAGAACTTTGTATCATAGTGAGCGATACAAAGTTTCAAGGAAGGGAAGAGGAGAAGGAGATGATTAATGAGGTGCTTGGAGCCTCCTTTCCCCTCTCTTCAAGAGCCTCAATCGATGATAAAGTTAGATCCAGGGGAAGACTAGCTAAGATATAAATCATTTTCTTGAGAGCTATATCTTGAAGAGAAACACTTTTGACTAGATAGGTGAAATGGAATATTGTCGCAAATAGAAGTAATATCGTCCTACCAAGAAAAGTGACAGAACATCCTTTGGTTCTTCAATTTCCACCACCCATTAGTCTTCCTTATATATCTTCTTCCTAAATACCCTTCCTTGAGTTACTTCATCATTGTGATGTAGAGAAGGATTACTAGTCATGGGATAAAATAGACTTGATGTGGGGGTAATACTAGGTAGTTGATATGATATTTCAAGAAAGAAGGAATAACTCATTTTAAAAATAGATTTCAATGTAATATCAATAGTTGTAATTTGATTTTGGTAAGAAAATGAGGTGTACTCGACCTCGAAAACCATAATCTAGATGAAGTGATAATAGAATAATCTATAAAAGTAACTTCATGTAACTTCATCTGAGATGAAGTCTAGTCTCATGGAAGCATATCAAAAGCATTTACAACTTTAGGCATAAAAAGATTAAAGATGTCATTCTCAAGTGATCACATTAGTCATGCCTAATTCTCCTTTAATGTTGCATAAGGTGTCTAAGGGCAGTGGCTTAGTGAAGATATCAGTAAATTGAGCACGTAGAGGCATATATTTTAAGCATATATCATATTTTTCTGCATGATCTCTAATAAAGTGGTGCCTAATTTCTATATGTTTGGCTCTCAAATATAAAACAGGGTTCTTTGTCAAGCATATGACACTAGTATTATCACATTTGATGGGTATGTCTCTATAGCTCAGTCTATAATGAGAAGTTGTTGTTTCATCCATAGCAATTGAGTGCAACAACTTCCAACAGTTATATATTTGGCTTCTGTAGTAGAGAGAGCAACACTAGTTTATTTCCTAGAGAACTATGATACTAGACTATTTTTCTAAAAATTGACAAGTTCCATTAGTACTTCTTCTATCAACTTTATATCCCCCAAATTCAGCATCTGAAAAATATTAAAAATGCTTTACCCTTGGGATAATAGAGTCTTAGATTTTGTGTGTCAACCAAATACTTAAAAATTCATTTCATTGTAATAAGATGAGACTCTCTAGGATTGAACTAAAATTTAGTACATAAGCATATAGTGAAGAGAATGTCTGGTCTAGATATAGTAAGGTAAAGAAGAGACCTAATCATACTTCGATATTATTTTTTATCTACAATTTTACCCTTTTTCTCTTTATTTAGCATTGTTGATGTGTTCATTAGAGTGCTTGCTACTTTAATTTCTTCTATTTTGAACTTGTTCAGCATTTCTCTAGTATATTTGGATTGGCAAATGTAGTTTCCATCATCTCTTTGCTTAATTTCCAATCCAAGGAAGTAGTTCAATTCTCCCATCATACTCATTTTGAATTCAGCTAGCATGATCTTTGAAAAGTCTTGACAGAGATCCTCATTAGAAGCTCTAAATATAATGTTGTCCACATAAATTTGAACTATTAAGATATCCCTGCCAATATTTTTGATAAACAAGGTAATATCAACTTTTCCTCTCTTAAATTAATGATCACCTAAGAATTTGCTCAACCTTCCATACCATGCTCTTGGAGCTTGTCTCAAACAATATAGTGATTTGGTGAGCTTATAGACATGATTGAGTTTATCATCATTTTTGAAACCAGGGGGTTGCTTGTAAGGCTTTGAAATTTTAATGCATGTTGGGTTTCAATTTTTATAATTTGGTATGTAGTACACATGAATATGCTTAAATTTTGGAAAAATTTATTATGCAAAGTCAAGAAATCATGAGGATTACTATCATTAATATGCAAACGAGGAGGGAAGTACATTAACTTATGCTAAATAAATGAAAACTAGTTGGAAAAATTGAATAAAAATGAGGTAGTGAAGTGTGTATACACACCTAGTGGAAATTTGAAATTTAATTAGAAAAAATATTAAAATCATGTGGAATATCATAGATGACATGTGAATTATAATGAAAATGGTCTAAATATATTGAAGAAATGGAATAAAGATGATGGAAAAGTCAGCAAATACATTGCATGTACATGTAGTGAAATAGGCAGCTAGAGCACCATACAATTTTGCAAATAAAAGATAGCTTTGGCCATCCTCTCTCCAATTTCACATATGCTGCTCTTGCTCCCCAACCTCTATGCATTTCCACCTCTCCAAATGATGAATTTAGGCTATGTTGATGAGGGAAATCATATGAAATTTAATTCAAGTGTGATTTGCATGTTACTCCATCAAGAATTCTCTTGATTTAAGAGTTACCAAAATCCAAGGACAGCAGCTATAGGTGGGACCCATCAAGGAAATAGAGGATTAAAGGTGACAAGTTAACTAAAACAGCCTCCTAATTATGTGCATATTATTATTTCATTGAAGTATAGCTGAATTTCTGATGTTTAATTAAGATGGGATCAAGTTATGGTTTGTAAAATCTATAAATGGATTATATGTGATGTACTTAAATTATTTGATACATGATCAATGACTGATTAAAATCAATTAGGAATTAGCAATTAAGTGTATAGCTAGTTTCACATTAATATTTTTTTAATAAAGTTTAATGCAAATTTTTCCACTGATTAGGTTGTAAATTTAGAAAGAGATTAAAGCATCACTAAGTGTGTAAATTGGAGTGTAAGGGCTATGCAAATTGCTCAATTAATTAAGGTAAGTAGGTAATTATTTTAAGTTATTTTAAGCTTAATTTTATTTCTTTGAATGATTACAATTTGGACACTTGTAATCTAAAAATTTTGTATATGAGTTACATGATTTTAAACATGTGTATGAGTTACATGATTTTAAACATGTATTATCCACCCGATGCAACCATATTTAATGTATTATATTATTTTGAATTAATTGCATTGAAAATAATACAAAAAATCAGATGGAATTCGGATGAACATTGCACTGACAGAATGCCTTAACAAGTACCCCTCTTAAGGTTGATTAAAAACCAATTTAGTGATGTTATTTTGCAAAATTAAAAATATGGAGTTAAAATAGTTATACCTAAATACTAGTACTAAATTTCATGAATAAATTCCACTGTTTGACCCCTTAAGAAAATCTAAACATTAAATACTCCAAGAATGAGATACTGATAGCGTCCCACCCTTTTGAATTTTTACTTTTTTTAATCTTCTCATTTTGACCTATTTTAAGCTGAATTTTTACACAAGTTATATTATATTAGGGTGGGTTAATGAAAATTTTTTTACTGGCAACAAAGATTTAGAATTTTGTCTTAAATTTTTATCTATATTTTCATATTTTATTTTTTTGAATACTTAATTTACATTATTTTGACCTAAAATTTGGCTCTAATAATTTTCATATTATTGGGAATATACAAAAACATTTAGGTCAAGCAAAAATTTATAAACTAGGAAATAAAAATTTTATTTTAAAAATTATGTATATGTATTTTACACCCCTAGGAGTGCTGATAAATTCTAGTTTTAGCGCCTAGTTGGAGCCCAATGTGGCTCATATATGTATTTTATGATGGCCGTGAGGCCAACCTGTGTCCATCATGTGGTGATGAGTGACCTAGTTGGCTAATGGGCGATTGTGTGGGCAGCCAGCGAGGCGGGGTGTTACTATTGGCCTGGATGACCTGATTGTTATGATTTACCTAAGTAGCTTGAGTAGACGTGTTTATGGAGAACTGGTATTCTTGTGAGGCAATGAGGGTGGGGTGCCATTGGATATAGTAGTATAGCTATGTGGGCGCGGCAGGCTTCTAACAAAGAGTGCCAAGATGGTCGTGATGTGCTAAAGAATGAAAGGGTAGTGCTCTGATTTGTGTACCTCCTAGGGAGGAGTGTGTGGATGGTTATGGAGTGTGTGATGATGGTGGAGCAGTGTACTAGTGTAGGAGGTACCCGTGGATTGGTAGATATAAAGGGCAGTATGAAGTATCGGTATTTAAGCCAGTATTGATCGGTTAATGATGTATACAATATCATTATGAGTATGTGTATGAAATAATTAATAAAATGTTAACATTAAAATGCTAATGAACCTAGCCATTAACTGACTATGACATCCTACATATGGCATGAAATGTTTTGCCTATTTGCATCTTTATTTACTGCTCTATGTGCCATTATTTATTATATTATTTACAGTCATGTTTTTTCACTTACCTGATTACTGAGTTTTGCTAAGACCAATACTATTATTTAAATTTTTAGCTGACAAGCCAAAGGACGATGCCCAACAAGGTGTTGGATCTTGTGACGAGGCTAGGCTATGACACCGGTAGAAGCTTTACTCCTTTTCATGATATATGATGATGTATATTATTGGATGGATTTTAGATATGTATTAGACATGTATCATTATTTAGTTGTACAACATGTCATTTTATGGTGTAGGTGTATATGATTTGTGCATATGATTTGACAACTAGGGTGCAGTGTACCCCAATCTTGGTTTGTGAGTGTTGTGTTGATGTGTGTTGTGGATGTGGCAGTTGTATAGTTTGTGCAGGAAATGGTAGGGCCTTGAGGTGGCTATATTATATTTGCATATTGAGAGTATTCGTTATGTAATTATTGTGATTTAGTATGTTGTATATAGGACAACAGTAGTAAATTAGGGAAGACTCTGCCAGAATTTTCTCTGAATTTACCACTAGTAACGCTCTAGGGAGGAGGGGTGTTACAGGTGGTATCAGAGCCTGATGCACCCAAGGTGGTATAAGTGTGAAGTATGATTATCAAATGATTAAGCAATGACATTTAAAAACATGGGGGAGCATTAGCTTAGCTTGTAAACATGAACCTTTCATTTTGAGTCATTGAACTTGAGCAAGTATGATTATACAAGTGTATGACTTAGAAATGCAATATTATGTAGATATATGACTTGAGAATATGATATTGTGATGTAATGGCATCCAAGAGGTGAGTGGACAAGGGCAAAGCACCTATGGTGGAGGAGGAGCCACCAAGGCGAACCACTCGATCTCGATACACAGATGTGGTGATTGGAGAGGATCGAAGAGAGCAGAGCCAGCCGGCTAGAGGCTGTGGCTCAAGGCTAGCCTCTAATGAGGCAGAAGAAGAGATTATTCTGGAGCTTGAGGTGAGGCAGCAGCCAGAGACCATACAGGATTTGGTAGGGGCCAACAGTACAGTACCTAGAGCCGGACTAGAGTTTGCTGTCATGATGGCAACGGTAGCCAACCTCACCCAAACAGTATAGGACTTCATACAGGCTCAGAGGAGGCCGGCAGATGAGCCTACTTACATTGTTGGACTTGCTAGGAGACTGACCCATGTGACAGATTCGATAGTGGAAGTAGGCCAGACTTCGCAGATGCACCCAAGTCTGGGGCTAAACATGAAGGCCTTTCATAATATGAAGACTCTAGTATTTAGAGGCCAAAGCGACTACAGGGTCGTAGATGACTGGATCTCCAAGATGGAGAAGGTGTTCACCTATATGCAGTGTCTGGAGGAGCACAAGGTGTTGTATGATGTCTGCTAGCTAGAGGGTGAGGTTGAACATTGGTGGAAGACAGAGAGGGTGACCTTGCTAGCTACAGGAGTTGGTCTGGCATGGAAAGAGATTAGAGATAGGCTCTTCTGCCATTATGTACCCGCTAGTGAGAGAGCAAAGTGAATGACCTAGTTCATAACACTAGTATAAAGGAGGAGACCTGTGGTAGAATATGATGAGCAATTCTGCTTCTTAGCCCGATTTGTACCATGGGCCCAAGTAGACTCCACAGAGGCAGCCTAGAATTTTTAGGAGGGTCTACGATGGAGCATCAGGCAGAAGTGACCCTCTTTATGCTCACCAGATATGAGGATATTTTAAAGTAGGCCCGAATAGCTAAGAGAGAGGAAGAATAGTGCTCAAAATTTTAAGAAAGGCGGCGCACCCAAATAGGTGACTCGGGGCAGAAGAAGAAGACCCATGCTAAGACAAGTAGTGGTGTTACCTCAGAGAGAACTTATCATAATTGTGGTCAACCTAGATATCTAAGGCCACAATGCCTAGTATTGAAGAGAGAGAGAGAGAAGGAAGCCTACTAGGCTGACCCCTACTCAATCTAGAGAATAGAGCTAGACAACCAACTAGCCATGGGGAGCAGAGCAGAAGAGACCGATTGTTTGCTATCAGTGTGGCAAGCCAGGCCACATTAGACTGCATTATCCCACTCTTCAGGTGAAGAGTGAGAGTGTTGCTTCTAGGGCAGCTCCCCAGCCTGAGCATAGTGACCCACAGATGAGAGGCTGAGGTTGTGGGACATATGCACTGCTAGGGCAGCAGTTTGTAGAGCAGAGGCTTCAGACTACGGCAGATGTATAAGCTACCATAGTACAAGAGGCACAGGTAATGGATCATGTGGTTATAGGTAATCTCCTCGTCTACAACTATATGGCATATGTCTTATTTGATCTAGGTGCTTCCCAGTCTTTTGTGTCAGTTGCATTTGTTCATAGAGCTGGCTTGTCTACATATCCCATGCTTCAATTGGTAGAGGTATCCACACCATAAAAGGCAATTAGCACAGCCTCAGAAAAATGTTATGACATTCCCTTGGTAATTGAAAGTAGATGTTTCTATGCCGATTTGATAGTATTAAACATAGAAGGTTATATATTATATAGGGGATGGATTGGCTAGCTAAGAATGAATCCAAGATAGATTAAAAGACTAAACAGGTGGTATTGAAAACTCCTGATGAGATAGATATCACTTTTCAAAGTTCACCTACAAGAGAAGCTCCCAAGCTGATTTCTGTATTAGAGCTCTTAGTCTAGTATGGAAGGGGCATGAAGCTTATTTGATTCCCACCATAGATGTGCACTCTGAGCATAGATCAATTGAGGATATCTTAGTTGTGAGAGATTTTCCCGATGTGTTTCCAGGAGAGCTATTTGGATTACCTCCTAAGCGGGAAGTCAAGTTCAATATTGACCTCCATCCTGGGGCAGAACCCATATCCAGAGCACTGTACAGAATGACACTAGTGGAACTAGCAGAATTGAAGGTGCGGTTATAAGAGTTGAGGGATAAGGGATTTATCTACCCTAGTGTGTCACCTTGGAGTGCTCCCATCTTGTTTGTGAAGAAGAAGGATGGTAGTCTACACCTATACATTGACTACCGAGAGCTCAACAAGGTGACAATCAAGAATAAGTACCATTACCTCGTATAGATGATTTGCTTGATCAGTTGCACGGGACTGCTGTGTTCTCAAAGATTCATCTTCAATCAGGCTATCATCAGATGAGGATTAGGCCAATGAATGTGCTGAAGACTGCATTCAGAAGCCAATATAGACATTATGAGTTCGTAGTAATGTCATTCGAGTTGACTAATGCTCCAATAGTCTTTATGGATCTTATGAATAGGGTGTTCAAGCCATATTTAGATCACTTTGTGATTGTCTTTATCGATAACATACCTATTTATTCCAAAAGTAAATAGGAGCATGAAATTCACTTGAGATTAGCTTTGTAGCAATTGAGAGAAGAAAAGTTGTATGTCAAGTTAAAGAAATGTGACTTTTGGATGAATAGTGTAGCATTTTTAGGACATATTATATCAGGAGTTGGTATTTCTGTAGATTCACATAAGAGTGAAGCTGTGGTAAGCTAGCCCTGACCTACTACAATGACAGAATTTGCAGTTTTCTAGGATTGACAGGTTATTACTACCGATTTGTTGAGAGATTCTCTATTATAGCCATACCTCTTACACCGTTGATGCGTAGGGAGTGTCGGTCAAATGGAATGATTAATGTGAGGCAGTATTCCAGGAATTAAAGAGGAGGCTAGTGGAAGCTCCAATTCTCAAACTCCCTATGGGATAGGGTGGATTTGTAATATACAATGATGCATCTAAACATGGATTAGGGTGTGCATTAATGCAGCATGGAAATTTTATTGCTTATGCATCACGTCAGCTAAAGCCTAATAAGCATAGCTACCCCACCCATGATCTGGAGTTGGCAGCTATCATATTTGTCTTAAAGATATAGAGACATTATCTCTATGATGAAAAGTGTGACATATACATAGATCATAAAAGCTTGAAGAACATTTTCACCCATAAAGAGTTAAATATGAGATAGAGGTGATGGCTTGAGCTACTAGAAGATTATGATTTAAATATTCATTATCATTTAGGCAAGGCAAATATTATGGTAGATGCTTTGAGCAGGAATTCTGGTAGTAGTATGGCATGTCTACTTACATAGAAAAATGAGCTATTTGAAGAGATGAGGCAGATGGATCTATATGTGGGGATGAGAGGGCTAGTGGTTATGTCAGTTATCTATTCAGACCACTTTGTTGGATGAGATTTGGACTGTCCAGATGGAGACTATAGATGAGGAATTTCAAAAACTGAGAGAGAGAGAGAGAGCTCAGAGTGGAGGACTACCTAATTATATTATTGGGGTTGATGGCATCCTGAGATACCAGAATCAGCTTGCATTGCCTAAAGGCTCTACTGTGATAGAGAAAGTGGTAGAGGAGGCACATAATTCACCTTATACTATCCACCTAGGTAGTACCAAAATGTATCGTGACCTGAGGTCACAGTATTGGTAGCATAGCATGAAAAATGATGTAGCATAGTATATGGCAAGGTGCCTAATATACCCAAGTGTGAAGGCAGAACATCAGAGGCCTGGTGGGTTGAGATCCTAGAGTGGAAATGGACATATATCACTATGGGTTTTATTATAGGTCTTCCCAAGACTACAGGCGGTTACGATAGTATCTGGGTTATAGTGGATAGGTTTACTAAGCTAGCCCACTTTATTCCAGTTCACACTACCTACACTGCTGAGAAATATGCATGGATTTATCAGAAGGAGCATGAGACTATATGGTGTGCCTAAGGTCATCATTTCTTATCATGGATCAGTGTTTACATCTAAGTTCTGGACAGCTCTACAAAAGGCTATGGGTACATGTATGAATTTTAGCAGTACATATCACCCCAAGACTGATGGGCAGACTGAGAGGGTGAACCAGCAGATAGAGGACATGTTGAGAGTTTGCATCCTCGAATGGGGCAAAGCCTGTAGCCAATATCTTACTTTGGTGGAGTTCACCTACAATAATAGCTATCACTTCAGCATTGGTATGGCTCCTTTTGAGGCATTGTATGGATGTAAGTTTCGATCACCCCTATACTTATCAGAAGTGGGGGAGACTGCAATTGTAGGGCCATAGATGATTGTAGATATAGTTGAAAAAGTAGCCTAGATCAAGGAGAAGATTCGATTTGCCCAGTCTCACCAAAAGAGTTATACAATACATCGGCAGGACCTAGAGTTTTAAGTGGGAGATCGAGTCTTTCTTAAAGTGTCACCTATGAGAGGTGTGGTGGGATTTGGCACCAAGGGCAAGCTAACCCATAGATATGTTAGGCCATATTAGATATTGGAACTGATTGGCAAGGTGGTTTATCGCATTGAATTACCACCTTCATTGAGCAAGATCCATGATGTATTCCAAATGTCATCCCTACGGAAGTATGAGCTGGATCCTTCTCATATTTTGGTGCCAGAAGAGGTATAATTAATTGAGAATCTTCAATTTACTAAGCAGCCAATCCATATCCTAAATAGAAAGGAGAAACATTTGAGAAATAAAACTATTTCCCTAGTTAAAGTACAGTGGAGTTGTCACTCAAAAGACGAGGCTACATGGTAGCTTGAGGATATAATGTGATCTAAGTATCCTCATTTAATTGTCTAAGTTTTGAGGATAAAACTTTTTGTAAGGAGGGTGGAATATAAGGCCTTGCAAATTTTCAGGTATGTCGGGTTTCAATTTTTATAATTTGGTATACAGTACATGTGACTACACTTAAATTTTGGGAAAATTTATTATGCAAAGTCATGAAATCATAAGGATTACTATCATTCATATGTGAATGAGGAATGAAGTATATTCACTTATGCTAAATAAATGAAAATAAGTTGGAAAAATTGAATAAAAATGAGGTAGTAAAGTGTGTATACAGACCTAGTAAAAATTTGAAATTTAATTAGAAAATTATTAGAATCATGTGGAATATCATAGATGACATGTGAATTGTAATGGGAATGGTCCAAATATATTGAAGAAATGGAATAAAGATGATGGAAAAATCAGCAAATACATTGCATGTACACGTAGTGAAATAGGCAACTAGAGCACCATATAATTTTGCAAATAAAATATAGCTTTTGGCCATCTTCTCTCCTATTTTACGTATGCAGCTCTTGCTCCCCAACCTCCATGCATTTCCACCTCTCCCAAATGATGAATTTAGGCTATGTTGATGAAGGAAATCATATGGAAGTTAATTCAAGTGTGATTCACAGCTTACTCCGTCAAGAATTCTCTTGATTCAAGTGCATAAGAGTTACCAAAATCCAAGGGATAGCAGCTGTAGGTGGAACCCATCAAGTAAACAGAGGATTAAAGGTGAGAAGTTCACTAAAACAACCTCCTAATTATGTGTATACTATTATTTCATTAATGTATATTATTATTTCATTAAAGTATATTTGAATTTATGATGTTTGATTAAGATGGGATCAAGTTAGGGTTTGTAAAATTTGTAAAAGGATGATATGGGTTATAATTAAAGTATTTGATACATGATTAATGACTGACTAAAATCATTTAGGAATTAGCAATTAAGTATACAATTAGTTCCACATTAATGTTTTTTAATAAAGTTTAATGCAATTTTTTCCACTGATTATGCTATAAATTTGGAAAGAGATTAAAGCATAATTAAGGGTGTAAATTGGAGTGTAAGGGTTGTGCAAATTGCTCAATTAATTAAGGTCAGCAGGTAGTTGTTTTAATTTCTTTTAAGTTCAATTTGATTTCTTTGAATGATTACAATTTGAGCATTTGTAATTTAAAATTTTTATATCTGAGTTACATGATTTTAAATATGCATTATTTGCCCCATGCAACCATAATTAATTTATTATATTAGCATAAATTAATTACATTGAAAATAATAGGAAAAATCAGACGAAATTCGGATGAACAGTACACTGACAAAATGCCTTACCAAGTACCCCTCTTAAGGTTGATTAAAAACCAATTTGATGTTATTTTACAAAAATAAAAATATGGTGTTAAAATAGATATAACTGAATACAAGCATACAAAATTTTATAAACAAATTTCACCGTTTGACCGCTCAAGAAAATTTGAACATTAAATACTCTTAAAATGAGATGCTGATCGTATCCCACCCTTTTGAATTTTTACTTTAATTTTAATCTTTTCATTTTGAATTATTTTAAGCTAAAATTTCTAAAAGAATTATATGATATTAGCTTGGATTAAAGAAAATATTTTGAGTGGCAATAGAGATGTAGAATTTTGTCTAGAAATTTAACTATATTTTCATATTTTATTTTTTTAACTACTTAATTTAAAATATTTTGACCTGCAATTTAGATCGAATATTTTTCATATTATTAGGAATATATAAAAAAAATTAGGTCAAGAAAAGATTTATAAACTAGGAAATAAGAATTTTATTTTAGAAATTGTGTATATGTATTTCATGCCCTCTAGAGTGCCAGTAAATTCTGCTTTTGACGTCTAGTTGGCTCGAAGCCCAGTGTGGCTTATATATTCATTTTATAATGTTCATGGGGTCAATCTGTGTCCACCATGTGGGGATAAGTGGCCTGGTTGGCCAGTGGGCGATTGTGTGGACAGTCAATGCGATTGGGTGTTTCTATTGGCCTAGATGGCCTGATTACTATGATTTGCCTGAGTAGCTTGAGTAGGCATATTTATAGAGAACTAGTACTCTTGTAAGGCAATGAGGGCGAGTGCTATTGGATACAGCAGTATAGCTGTGTGGGCCTGGCAGGCTTCTAGCAGGGAGTACTGGGATCGACCTAACGTTGAAGAGTGAAATGGTAGTGTTTTGATTTGTGTGCCTCCCAAGTAGGAGTGTGTGGATGGTTGTGGAATGTGTAGATGATGGTAGAGCAATATACTAGTGTAGGAGGTAGCTGTGGATTGGCAGATAGAAAGAGCACTATGACGTATCAATATTCGAGCCGATATTGACTGGTTAACAATGTATATGATATCATTATGAGTATGTGTATGAAATAATTAATGAAATATTAATATTAAAATCTCAATGTACCTGGCCATTAACTAACTATGACATCTTACATATGACATAGCATGTTTTGCCTATTTGCATCATTGTTTATTGCTCTATGTGTCGCTATTTATTACATTATTTATAGTCTTATTTTTCCGCTTACCTACTTATTGAGTTTCGCCCAGACCCACACTTTTATTTAACCTTTTAGCTGACAGGCCAGAGGACGCAGCCCAACAAGGTGTTAGGTCTCATAATAGGGCTAGGCCGTAATACCATTAGAAGCTTTACTCTTTTTCATGATATATAATGATATATATTATTGGATGGATTTTGGATGTGTATTAGACATATATCATTATTTAGTTGTATAGCATGTCATTTTATGGTGTTGGTATATATGATTTTTGTATATGATTTGATAGTTAAGGTATAGTGCTCCCCAATCTTGGTCGATGGGTGCTATGGTGATGTATGTTATGGAGACAGCAGTTATATAGTTTGTGCAGGAAATGGTAGAGCTTGGAGGTGGCTATATTGTATTTGTATATTTGAGGGTATTTCTATATAATTATTGTGGTTTAGTATATTATATATAGGACAATGGTGTTAAATCAGGGGAGACTAGCAGAATTTCCTCTGAATTTACCACTAGTGATGCTCCAGGGAAGAGGGGTGTTACATTGCTCTACATGCACTTCCTCACTTAAATATATATTTAGAAATGCACTCTTTACATCCATCTAATACTTTTATGGGATGTAAAGGCAAGTAGCATCATAATGGCTTCTAATCTGGCTACAGGGGCATATAATTCTTCAAAGTCAATTCTTTCTTCTTAGGAATACCCCTTAGCAACTAGTCATGCCTTGCTTCTTACAACCAATCTACTTCTATCCAGTTTGTTTTGAATACCCATTTAGTTCCAATTATATCAACACTCTTTGGTTTTGGAATTAATTCTCATACTTTGTTCTTTTTAAACTAGTTAAGCTCTTCTTGCATTGCAATGATCTAGTTTTTATCATTTAAGGCGTTATCAATGCAAGTTAGCTCAATTGTAGAAATAAGCATAATGGCCACTAATGTTTTGCATGGACGTTTTTGTCTAGGAAGGGCACTAATAAATCTCAAATCAGTAGGCGGTTGATAGGGAACATTACCTGCACTTACCACCTCCTCATTGTCTGAATTTTGCATATCTTCACATTTTGTGGCATCTTCTTGATCTTTAACTTTGAGCTTCTTCATATTAGTTGCAGCTTCATCTGCATCACTACCACACTCCTTTCTCGGGGTTACATTTGCTTCATTAAATTAAACATGTATAGACTTTTCTACAACTTGTATTCTCCTAATGTATACTCTAAATGCCCTACTATTTGAAGAGTAACCGAGGAAGATAGCTTCATCACTTTTTGTATCACACTTTATAAGGTTATCCTTCCCATTGTTTAGCACATAACATGAGCATCCAAAGGAATGAAAATATGAGATATTAGGGTTTCCTTTCTTTCCCAAGCTCATATGGGGTTTTCTTTAAAATTGCTCTAATGGTAACCTTGTTCAGTATATGGCAAGTTGTGCTTACTGCGTCTCCCCAGAATCTTTAGGACAACTTACTCTCATTCAACATGGTACTTGCCATTTCTTGAATTATTCAATTCTTTCTTTCCACAATTCCATTTTGTTGAGGAGTTCTGAAGGATGAGAAACTATGGTGAATTCCGTTTTCATTACAAAAGTCAATAAATTTTCTGTTTTCAAATTCACTTCCATGATCACTACGGATAGATACAATTGACATTTGTTTCACATTTTGAACTAACTTTAAAAATGTATAAAATATTGAAAATGCTTTGTCTTTATTAGTCAAGAGAATCACCCATGTGAATCTAGAGTAGTTATCCATGATCAAATATACATATCTTTTTCCTCCAAGGGTGATAACATCTGATAGTCCAAAGAGATTCATATGTAATAATTATAGAGGTCTAGATGTAGATATCTCATTTTTAGAATGGAAGGATACTTTGGTCTATTTTGACAATTGAAAGGATTTACATATTTGATTTTTGTAATAATTTAGTTTAGGTAGACTAATAATGAGATCCTTTTTCCACAAAGATCTGATATTTGACATGTTGATATGTCTCATCCTTTTATGTCATAGCCATGGATCATCTTTGACTATAATTAAGTATTTTCTAACAATATCATCTAACTATATTAGATAAATATTTTCATACCTTTTTTTGCTTAATAATAGATCATTGTCTATACTGAATACATTATATGCAAATGGTTCAAACACAACTTTGCATCCCTTATCACAAAATTGACTAATACTTAGCAAATTGTTCTTGAGTCCTACTACATATAATACATCTTCTATGCATGCATTGAATAAACCATAAATTTTACCTATTATTTTGATGAAGCCTTTGTCATTATTGCTAAATGCAACTGTTTCTCCATTTATTGGCTTCAATTCTTTGAACAACTTCTTTTTCCCAGTCATTTATCTTGAGTGGCCGCTATCCATGAACCTAGTGTTGTGAGACATAGCTTTCAAACTTACCTTCGTCTCCAGCTCTGTTATGCATTGCTCTTTGATCGAGATTTGATTTTTTGATTCATTCTCAATGTGGGCCATATAACATATTCTTGCAAGGTGTCTAACTTCATTGTTACCTTTCTCACTTGAGCTTGTCCCTACTGAGTCTTCATCATTCACGTACATTCCTCTAGCTTGGTTTCTTAATGACTTCTTAAAATGTTTCTTCTCCTTTCTTTCATCTTTCTCATTCACATTTAATTTTTCTTAATTGGGATACTCAGGAGGCAGATGTTTGATCCCTCCACATCTATAGTATGTGGGGAGATCCATCTTTCTTTTAGTCATTCTCTTCAATTGTCAAGATATCTCCTTGAGGTGCTGACTCTGCTACTTCTTATGAACCTTCTGAAGTTTCTAACTAACATAGCCATATCATCTTCAAGTTGTGATGCAGGATCACTGTTGCTCTCCTTGGTTACCTTGAGAGCAATACCTTTCTTTTGCTTTGTTGGCTCCTCTCTTTTACTTTTGATCAGCTCATGTGAATTAGTGAGCTAATGAGATCGTCTATGAGAAGAGTGTTCAAATACTGTGCTTCTTCTATCACTATGATCTTTTGGTTCCAGGATTCTGGTAGTGCCTTTAGCATCTTCATTACCTGTTAAGAATTTGTGACTTCTTTTTACAAATCTTTCAAAGCATTCATTTCTGATATGCTTTCTCCTTCTTTCATTTTAAAGTTTTTTAGTTCTCCTATCAATATATTCCTTCTAGTTCCTTTGACCTATGAGGATCCTTCATATATAAACACTAATTTACCTTATATATCTTTTGCAGTAGTGCAAGAGGATACTCTATCAAACTTAGATGAAGATAGTCCACAGAACAAACAGTTCATAGCCTTTGCATTCTTTAGTACCGAGGTGGCTTTCTCTTTAGTCCATGCATCTACTTTAGTGGTGGGAAGAGTGATTCCAATTTTAACAACCTTTCAAGATTCCATATCATTGACTATAATGAGTTATTTCATCCTCAACTTCTAATAATCAAAGTTGGTTCTATCAAATAAGTGTGGTCAGGTAGACGATTGCCCCTCGACAAATATCTGTAAAGAGGATGATGGGTTTGCCATTGGATTACTACAAATGTTTATGTAGTTTGCTCTAATACCACTTGTTGGTGCCAAAGCTTAGGTAAATATCCAAGAGGGGATGGGTGAATTAGGTACTTAAAATTTTGCTAAACCCCTTTAGGATCAAACTTCCATCTAGCAATCAATCCAATCACTCAATCAATGAACAAATAAATAAGACACAAGAATTTTTATAGTGGTTCAAGTAAACACTCTACTTCACTCTTCCAAGAGCACTTTTCTCTTAGTATCTTGAGTTCCACTATCTCCAATAGAAAAAATACAATCAGTACACTCTGCACTCATCTAAATTCTAGCTCTAGGGGGCCTAACTATAGTGCTCACAGTACTCTTCTAGATTTCAGTTCTAAGGGGCATAAACACAATGCTCCCAGCACTCTTCTAGATTTTAGCTCTCGAGGGCATAATCAAAGTGCTCCCAGAACTCTTCTAGATTTCAACTCTAGGGGACATAAATAAATAGATCTCATCTACACTCAGATAATCGCAACTCTTCTTGAGTCTAGTCTCAACTACTGGCTCAAGGAAATTATAATGAATATTGAAACTTAAAGCGTAGATACTTCTCAATAAGCACAGGGGAAGATTTCTAAAGATTAAATATAGAAGTAAATGATCTTGCCGAAAGGTGGTTGGGAGCCTTCAAAGAAAGTTAGGAAGGTTTGAATGCAAGGCTCATGACTCTTAAAAGAGGCAAAAGGTTTTGGCTCAGTTTAGTAAATGCTCTCAATGGGGGTATTGAATATTTTCCTTGATCGTCCTTCATGATCCAATGATGCTACATTTATAACTATTTTGAATTCTAGCCATTGGTCGTAGGTGAACTCCTTTAATGATAAAAGACCATTCACACATTTGAATTCTCTAACTTCTACTTAATCCTCCTCTACTGGAATGCCTGCAATGTTGACCTTAGAGAAGATGAATTCATTATTCTTAATAAGTATTGGTCGAAGTGTCGCTACAATGGCTGATTCTTTCATCAATATGGAAAGGGCATCATTAATGCTGGACAAAAACCAATGATTCATTTTATCTATTGCTCATCTTCACTTATGACAGACA
Organism: Pouteria campechiana; assembly: GCA_036873735.1. Taxonomy (NCBI): domain Eukaryota; kingdom Viridiplantae; phylum Streptophyta; class Magnoliopsida; order Ericales; family Sapotaceae; genus Pouteria; species Pouteria campechiana. Next base: position 121,495 of record JAYJMB010049641.1, read on the forward strand.
AAGTATCTGTTTAGCTATTCATCACATAAAGTCCCTTTGTCTTCCAATTTGTCTATGGTAAGTAATAGATGAATCCAATTAGCACAGATGAATTATCTTTTTGGCACTTTGTCTATTGGTTCATCCATTGCACATAATAGATGAATCATGGAGGTATAGATGAATTATCATTCTAGCACTTTGTCTGTTAGATTGTCTATTGTAAGTAAAGGATGAATTATACAAATGCAGACAAATTATCCTTCTAGTGGTTTGTCTATTGGATTGTCTGTTGCAAGTAACAGATGAACTGTATGAGCACAGATGAATTATCTCTTTGGTACTTCATCTATTGGATTGTCTATTGTAAGTAAGAGATGAATTATTGAGGCGCAGATAAATTATCCTTTTGCTTATTGGATTGTCTGTTGCAGGTAGTAAACAAATTTTTAGAGGCACAGATGAACCTAATTGCTCCTTCTTTGTCTGTTTTTAACAAGTGATCAATGGCTTGGTGAGCTATTTGACTATGGCTCACTTATGAGAGACGAAGTTTGTTGTATGCATGTTGCTTTACAATCTTCAGAGATTATCTTCACTTAGACAAATGGTGATGGTTTATTCCATTTCATTTGAGCTTTGACTATGGTGGTACTTCATCTTTTGTTTCTACACTTGCCTAAGTCTTTGCAGTCAGACGGATCGATGCCTTGGAATATATTTCTTGTGTTCATTTATCCATTAGGCTTGCAATTTGATTCTGCATGTTAAATGCTTGACAATAACTATTAATAGATAATATTTAATCAAGTTTTGTTTGTCATCGAAACCATACATTTATGCTAATAGCATCATGTTAAAGCCTTTCCAAGGTTCTCAAGCAACCATGGTGGCCATTAGAGTAATGAAACACACTTGGCTCATGAATGGAGAGTCCTTACAGCTATTTTTCACTCCAAGCTCCAAAGGAAGAAGATGATCTTCATATTTTGTGATTGTATACTCTTTTATACATGTTTGGGCACTGCTAGTAGTGTTAAATGATGTTTGGCAACATTGGATAGTAGATGGCAAGTAGTACTTGGAAGCTGGAGGCAGTACTAGAAAACAAGTTGGCTGCTTCTAACCGAATTTGGAAGCCGAAGACAGCAACTTTGGGTAGATTTGAATGCTGACTGCATAAGTTATGTTGAATTTCAATTGTTTAATTTCTTAACTAGCAACTTTTAATGTTTGGATGTTGATTGTAACTTCCAGATGAATCAACAACATTACAGTGAATTAAGCAGCATTTAGCAGCTTATTTTAAGTAGGTTTGGAATGAAGTTCAATAGCTTTGAAGGTTGCTTGGAAGATGCCACATTTGGATAGCTTCCAATTGTCTTTGGAAGCTTTTAGGCTTGAAGAATTGTTGCTTCGCTAAAAGTTTCTACTGATGTTGAAATTTCTTAGTGGTAATGAAACTATTGAAAGCTGATAGGAGGATGTTTGGAAGCTTCCAAGTGAAGTTTTAGAAAACTTTAGAGCTATGTTTGGAATGCCACCAGCTGTACTAAATGATTAGCAACCTTTTGAAATGGGCAACAATGCTGTTAAATTTCTACTTCAAATGGATAGTAATGCTTTGATTCAAATTGATAGCATTGGACTCATTTAATGCTGTTTCAAATGGACAACTTAGCTAAACTTTGGACAACTTTGGAGCTATTGAAATTCTTGAATGTTGCTAAACTTAGGTAGCTCTGAAGTTGGTTGAAAGCTATTGAACTTGAGCAACATAGAAGTGAATTTTTGACAACTTTGAAGTTATTTAAACACTATTGAATTTTGAGCAGTATTGAAATTAACTTGGAAGTTGTCAACATTATGTATCTTTGAAGTGGAGTTTAGCAATTTTGAAATTGTTCAAGCATTGCTAAAGTTTGGAGAACTTTGGATCTGTTCAAATGTTGTCAAAATTTGTATAGGTTTAGAACTATTTTGGTTGCTCACAAGCTATTGAACTTTGGACAACGTTGGAGCTGTTTTGGGTGCTCACAAGTTGTTGAACTTTGGACGGGCAGCCTTGAAACTACTTAAAAGTTGCTGAAATTTGGACAACTTTGAAATTGTTTTTAACAATTAAACTTGGATAGCTCTGGGTTATTTTGGTTATTCACAAACTGCTGAACTTTGGACATCTTTGGAGCTATTTTGGGTAGCCTTGAAACTACTTAAAAGCTACTAAAAATTATATAGTTTTGGAGCTATTACAAACTATTAAACTTGGACAGCTTTGGGTTGTTTTGGTTGCATACAACCTACTAAACTTTGGACAACTTTGGAACTATTTTAGGGAGCCTTGAAACTGCTTGAAACCTACTAAAATTGGACAGCTTTAGAGATGTTACAAACTCTTAAACTTGGACAGCTTTGGGTTGGAGTTTGTCAGCTTTGGAACTGCTTGAACATTGATAGTGTTGAGCATCTTTAAGTCTGGTTCAGCAGCTTTGAAGTTGTTGGGATGCTATATTAGGCTACAGGATTGCTGGAGGCTAGCAATGTTGATCATTTAAGGATAGCAACTTTGGAAAATCTAGAAGCTAAGAGGTTTAGCAACATTGGAATTAAATTATACTATTGGTGCTTTCAAACTAGAATTCAAATAAGTTTTGCTTGCTACTTATTTCATGTTACAGATCCAGAGGCATTGGATTGGTTAGATGTTGCTGCAATAGAATGTAATAATACAGTAACATTGAGGTGTTTGAATGCTACTAAAACTAAATGAGATCACTAGCTTTAAACCACTTGAATGCTGCTAAGATTGCATTTCTTTTATTTGAAATGGGCAACAATATTGCAGAATTCTTTGATTGAAATGAGCAACCTTGAAATGGAGTTTAGTAGCTTTGAAAATGCATAGATTTTAGACAATCTTGGAGGGATTTTAGGTGCTTATAATTTACTAAATTTGGATGGCTTTAAGTTGGAAATGGGGCAGCCCTTGGAGTGGTTTAAGGTTGCTGAAATATGTTTCTTTTTCCTAGACACTAATGCAAAATTGGATCCATAACATTGCTGAACTCTAGTTGAATGATATTGAAAATTGCAAGATTTTTGTGGATGCTTGCATAAGAAGCCTTGAACATTGGAGACGCTGAAAGTTGCTTGATTATAATATTGGTCATATTGGTTTTATACATGGGCAACATTGGCCAAGCTTAATTTGAATGTTATTGGTTTTTCAGGTAGCTACTGGATTTGGGTACAAGAACTTTTGTTTCAACTTGTTGAATTAAGATTTCTATTAAGCTCTTCGTATATCAAGACTAACTAAATTTTCTGATTGACTGTAGTCACATGCAGTTGGACACTAATGAAGAACTTTATAATCTTTTGTATTTTCATTCTTGAGTCTATAAACATAGATACAAGTCATATACATATAAATACACATATTACAAGAAAACAAAGGTAAGAAATAGCAAGTTTACAAGTAGAATACTAAATTAACTCCCTAATTACAGAGATAAGAATACTACATTAAATCTTTAATTTTAGTCATGAGTTGGTGAGAAGTTGGGCATGCATTGTTGAGAATGAAGAATTTGTCATTGTATACATGATTAATTTTGTTTGTCTTTGTATCCTTGATTAATTTTGTTTCCTTATTAGCCCCTCTCAAGGTGGAGATGGAGTGTAAATGGAGTCCCATCTTACTACAAAAGAAAAGAAATGATGCCCTTAGCAAAGACTTGGTTAGGATATCTGCTATCTAATGTGAAGACGGCATAAACCGAGTGATGAGGCTACCCATGGCTACCTTTTCTTAGACAAAATGGTAGTCTAATTTCAATATGCTTTGTCCTAACATGAAAAAGAGGATTAACAGGCATATGAAGAGCACTAAGATTATCGTAAAACATTGAGAAGGATGAAGTAAAAGAATGCCAATGTCTCATTATTAGAATGTGAGCCAGGTCAATTCAGCTGTAGTGGAGGCCGTGAACCTATATTCTACTTCTAAACTTGATCTAGCAATAGTAGGTTGTGTTTATAATAGCATCAGATGGAATTTATTCATAAAAAGACACAAAAACCAGTTGTCCTTCATTGTGTCAAGGGTCACCCTAGTCAGTCAGTGTCTAAAAAAGCATATAATGAGAGAGGATAATGATATATAAACCATAATTCATAGTCTTCTATCCCTTTAAGATAGCAAAAAATTTGCTTAACCACTCTGAGATGTAATTTTGTTGGCTTAATGAGCTCATAATACCTAAATTTGAAGGGTGCCTAATGAGCTCATAATTTATCATGTTTTATTACCTAACTTTACATATTTTAGATCTTCAATTAATGTGATTTTATTATTTTATAATAACATTTGATTAAATATTACACTTAATAGAGTTAGTTTTCTTTTTAAGTATAAAAACTTATTAAAATGGGGCTGAATATGACAAAAGTGTCACTTATATTCAATTTTTGGCATAGATGGAGGTTGATTTGGAAAAAGTGTTCAGAATGCAAGTTGTATACCTTCAAATTATATTTCTAACTCATTAAAAATCATGTGATTACTATATTTTATGAGAAAGTTATGGTTAAAATACCTAACTTGTCTCTCGCAAACAACAAGTTGGGAGCCACAGCACCAGTGAAGTGTGTATGGGGCGATCTATTTTTAGAAATTTATGTTGTTTTAAAGGAATTGGGGAATTCATATGGAAGTGTAAAATAACCATATTAGAGTTATTTAGAAGGGGGAATGCAAGGAAAATAGGGACTTTTGGTGAAGAAGTTCAAGATTAGAAGAAATTACAGTGCAAATCTAGAGGAAAATACTAAAGGAAGATCAACTTCAACTCAGAGTTTTATTGTTCTTCATTGTTCTTCCTTTATTATTTTCAACATGTTTAAAATACTTGGAATTATTTTTGATATCATTATGAGTAGCTAAGCTCCTTTTTCTAGAGGAGAGATGAATTTTATGTGAATATTATGATGTGATTAATTGGTTATATTATTAAGAGTTTTTATTGGTTTATTTATGATGCTTCATTCTTAATGCTTTTAATTTATTGGTTATCTATTGAATGATTTTATATTTGGGATTTGACGCTCAGTAGAGGTAATCCTAAATAGGATCTAGGCATCATAATATGAAATTCTAGATGACTCGAGAGTTAGGTTTTGTAAAATTATTTAAAAGAATCACAGATCTTAATGCATTCTTAATCTTCCAAATTTTATAGGGATATCGAAATTGAAACATTAAGAATAGATACTTGACTCAGTAGTAGGGAGAGGGAGTTGAGCAAAGTAGAATTCTTGATTTATAAATAGGGAGAACGATTAATATATAATGAGATGAAAATACCATTATTGAAGCAGATTCTCTAGAGCTTCTCTATCTTGATTTTTTTCTATGACTTCTACTTCTTATCTATGTGACACCCTAGATTTTAAGGTAAGATCAACTCCTTTAAGTGATTAATTTTGGGATTTATTGTATTTTCTTTTAGTAATTAACTGGGG